>JAUMHM010000005.1:41692875-41704068 GCA_032362435.1 Melikaiella ostensackeni
CCCCTATGCAACGCGGTTTTCCGATTTTTCCTGTAGTTTTTCACCTTTGTGCAACACTAGACTGATCCCCCCCCCGTCCCCAAAGTGCATTACGTAATACTTGAACGGTCCCAAACACTCAAGTCTGAAAGCATATAATAAATTTCAAATCATCCGGCAAGTATTTTAATACACACAAATTTGAATTTTGAAGCCTTCCAAATGTCAGGCATGCAAATTTTCGAAACAAATTTAAAATCATCGAAATCAGAAAACATTCAATCTTTGAGAGCATCTAAACTCAAAAGCTTTGCTCCAGGTGCAAATTTACTACTGGCACTGTACAGATCAACAACTGCCGCCGTACCAGGCCCTAGTAGTAATTATTGGCGGTTTTGCCAATATTGGGGTACTATTGAAATTTTCACCCGAGGATTTCAGAATAAGGCCATCCAAATTTAAAATCATCTATAATCTTCTTAAAGTTTAATGTAACCTAAACCACAAAATAAAAACCGAGTTTCCAAATTAAAGTTTCTTTTCGCAATTCTCTTTCCACGACACCGAGTGCGACCGCGAATGGATCCTAAACGCCGCGGTCTCGGGGTGACTCCACGAAATATTCGACAATTTTTAAACTCGTTTCTGAACGCATTCAAACGCGGTCCGAACCAAGAGAGCGTTTCTCGGAATCGCGCGAATGCGGCCATGGGTCCGGCATACTTGTCCACATACTCGTAGGTATTCCACATGTACTGCAAAATCTTGGACCAAACAAGAACGAACCTCGAATCCCCACCTCTCTACGTACTAGGCCCCCTTCTTGCGTCTTAAGATCTTTCGGCGTTTCGGTAATTTCGGCAAGGAGGGAGGAGGCACTTGGCCGATATCGTCCTTCTCCGGTTTCTTGTGGTTTTCCTTTCTTGTCGTGATCAAAGCCGGCATTGCAATCTTCCTCAAGGGGGGAACATCGTTATGTGAAGCCTCAACGTCAGGAACTCACGAACCGAAACGATCTTTCTGTTTACCTCGTTCTTCTCTAATTGTATCGATTTTACGGTAAATGGATGAAATTGATACAAGAAATACATGTTAGGTTCAGTATTCTTGTAAAATCCTGCGGGTCTACATGACCCCAAAGATATTTTCTGCTCTAACTTCGGATGTAATCAGACTGGGCACCATAACTCAGATCAGCTGTCGCCACTCCTTTTGGCTCTTTAGGGCCCATGTTTTCTAAAATTTTGTATTGTTTATGACGATCAGGGTGATCAGCTATTGGCTGAACTTGGCGCCGTGAACATTACCAAATCATAGAAAACATGCGCCCTTAGGAGCCAAAAGGTTTGGCGACATCTGCTCGGAGTTTTGGGTGTCCAGCCTAATTGTTATTTTTCTAACAATATGGGATGAAATTGAAAGACATTTAGGCATTCAATTATAATCATTGTTTCATTAGTACATTTGAAGCATCCAATTCTTAGAGGAATCTTTGTAGGCTTCTTAGGTTTCCTAGCCAATTACTTGGAGGGAAAAGTTCAGATTTACGACGGAAGCCAAACAATCAATCTCATATGTTATGTCGTGTTAAGGAAACGATTTCACGGCGGCAAAAAAATAGTTGTAGTCGCTCGATTGATCTTACAGGCTGCGTAGTGAGTTTTCTTGTGTAGTGCAGCCTATAATCACGTGCAGACGTATATTTTACATATTGCACGATCGCGTACGTGGATCGATCCACGGATGTAATATTTCCATGTAAGAGGGACATAGTAGACAAGAGGGGGAAAGACGAGGTTCAACCCCCTTTTGAATTTTTAGAAAAGTTAGTGCCAGCTGAAAGAGGTGGTGATATTTATGGACGAACGAGATTATATCTTCATCCTTGGGTTAAGCCTTTTAAGGTGCTTGAAATGGCTGGGTTGTTTATTTCGGCCACATTACGTCTACACGGATGAATTGTTTGATGTACTATTTTTACCACCTGATTTAAAGACAATAATCTGTAAGTATACAGAGAGCTTTTTCCGGAAAATGTTTTTGTTGTTTGTTTTTTTTTATTGAAGATGAAGCATTTTTTTGCGCCTGAAAGCGGCAACGTGAGACAAGCCATTTCGGGGCCATGACAGCGCTGCAATGGATAGAAGGCTTGCCTCTTCTTGCGGCTTTCAGGCGCAAAAAAATGCTTCATCTTCAATTTAAAAAGAAAATCCGTAAAAATCTCTTTGAATACTTACAGATTATTGCCTTTAGATCAGGTGGTAAAAATATTACATCAAACAATTCATCCGTGTAGACGTAATGTGGACGAAATGAACAGCCGAGTCATTTCAAGCACCTTAACAGAGGCTCCTCTTAAATCATTCAAAATTATTATATAAATTATTGTCCTGTACGCAACTTCAATATTTAATTTAAATTTGAGATTCGTTTCCTAAATTGAAGATTTTAATCAGTTTCATCAGTGTTCCGTTAAATGGAAACTTTTGATTGATGTCATGATCATTAATCATTCCTTTCTCTAACGATAAATTTGAATAGATGGTCTATAGATATTAGAAATGAGCTCGAGTATGGTTTCTGCATACGCGTATTTGTGATCAGACGATAGTTTTTTTGTCCGGACCATTCTTCCCTCTTGCGTTCTCCTTTTTGCGCATTCCCTTTATTTCGCGGACCGAACGAACCAACCAGTTTTCGGCCTCTCGACTAGCATGTGGGAGCGTGAGTCGTCGAACAATGTGCTCATAACTCTTGATATGTGAATCGAAAAATCGTAGTTCGTCATCAGCGGCGCCAAACAGTTTTCTGTCGGACTTTTAGGATGGGTCGATAATTCAGAAAGCTGAAATCTACGATACCTACAATGGTAAAACTAATCTTTTTCAAAGGAATCTGCTTTACTTGTGATATTTTAAAGGAATCTGACTTATCTACGTTAGGGTAAAGCAGTTTCGATAACTACTGTCGATATTTTGACATCAAACATTCAGTGGCGCTCTCTTCACTTGCGGATATTATTTTGTTGCAGATGTCTACTTTTAAAAGTATTTTTCTGAATAAAATATGAAAGTGTATAAAAGTATAGTATTTAATATTAAATACTTAGTTAAATAATTAGTAAGTCTACAAATTTGAAATCGATTTTCTTTTACAATGCAGAGGTTGTACCGAATAAAAAATGAAGAAGAATTTTTTTATCGAAAAATAATTATTTAATTGTCACGCCAAATATTTAAATTTATTTTTAACTTACCAAATAACTATAATCCTGATAACTCCCAACGTAATATAAATTCTCATTGTGCCTAATAAGAATCCAGCTTATTAGTGAAAATGCAGATTATGAGTTGAAAAAAATTTGTTTTTATTGATGATTGAACAAATCAGTTTTATCTAATCTCGTTTTTTGTTCCAGAGTGAGCTTAGGAATGACTTATCTTTTCCCTAATAACGACTTTCTCCCTACTTTTATCACTGAAAACAATATTTAATATTAAAATTCTTTTACTTATCACCAGAAAAAATTATTTCTATTTAAAAGTATATTAATTATCCCATCAGGCTCTTTTCTCATGAAATCAGTTTAATTGAATTTGTCACAAGATTCAAAGGTTCAAGTCCAAACCCTCGAGTGTGGTCGGAAGTAAATCATTTTGTTTATAATTTTTTTTCTCAAAACATAAAGCGTGCCACAGGTCATTGATTTACAAATGATGGACGAGTCGGTCCAAAGGTACATGCACGAAACCTTCTTTTATCTCTATACAGAATAAGAATTTGCTTTCATTATTAGGAAAGAAAATACTGCTGAAAGAAATTCGTAAATGATCGACCGTTATTGATTTCTGTAAGCAGTGTCTGAAAGTTCTCTTAATTGGAAAAAACTTATTTTTATCAGATTTAATTTAACATAAAATTTGCAGACTCTTCCAGACTTCGATTCTTTACTATATAATCAGAAAGAGCATCAAATACTGAACTAATTTTTCCAATACAAAATTTTGCCCCCATCTATTGACTAACAAAAACTTGTCTTTCTGTTCTAGCTCTTCTCAGACAAAGTATGTCACCAGTAGCAGATTCCATGATTGGTGGTGCAAAATCGATGCCCCAGCCCATCATTGACTACTCTCGTTATGTGAGAAGGTACTCAAGTGGGCAAGAATGTGGAAGTACCTACTGCAAAGAACTCGGATGTAGGGAGCACTTTCACTGTCTGGACTGCAGTGGTCGAGTCTTTGTCAAAAAAGAGGAGATGATTAGGCATTTCAAATGGCACAAGAAGAGGGATGAGTCGCTGCAACATGGCTTCATGAGGTACTCCCCCAATGACGATTGTGCGGAGAGGTATCCTGGCAGGATCTGTCCCCACAATAAGAAGCAGACCCACTATCACTGTATCCATGATAATTGCGACAAGGTCTACATCTCAACTTCTGATGTTCAGATGCATGCGAACTATCACCGCAAAGACTCAGCCATCATCCAAGAAGGCTTCCAGAGATTCAGGGCGACGGAGAGCTGCGCAACTGAGCATTGTCCGTTTGCTGGTCAGAGGACCACACATTTTCATTGCCGACGACAGGGTTGTCGGTTCACCTTCAAGAACAAAGCTGACATGGGTAAGGCTAGTTTTTCAAAAGATAGATCTTGGGAATAACAATCATTGCACCAGTCATCATAAAGACAAAGTAGAATCAGAAAATAATCTAACCTAGCCCTCAGTCTTGCTTTTCTTCTTGAGGTTCCACCAGAAGACAGTCAACTTAATATCTCTTTCTCTTTTCAGATAAACACAAGTCATATCACATCAAAGACGAACAGTTCACCCGAGACGGTTTCAAGAAGTTCATGAAGTCCGAAGCATGTCCCTTTGAGCAGTGCAGATTCTCTAAAGTGTGCAATCACATCCACTGTATCAGACCCCAGTGCAGCTACGTCCTTCACTCGTCAGGTCAGCTGATCTCTCACAAACGAAAACATGAGAGGAATGATTCAGAGATAGCCTACAGGAAGTACAAACAGCTTGGAGCAGCAGGAGGCATAAGACCGCCTGGATCTTGGATGCCTGATGAACTCAGCTCCCAGAGTCTTTCCTTAAGTCTGAATGGTGAAAGTTCCAATGAGGGTAGAGGATCTCCTTCCTACTACTCGATGGATGATTCCTTCCAAAGCGCAAGTGACCTAGCGATGGATCTCACTGCTCCTTCGACTGGACCATCGACTGGAACTGGTGCTTCGACCCTGACCATCGAACAATCACCATCCCAGCTTCAAATCCAGCAACAACAACAACAGCTGACGCCCGTCGAGTTAGCTTTCCTAGCACCAGCTTCAGCCGACTGTCCCTGTCATCTTGGAAGGGAGCATCATCATTGCGGTCTTGATCGCTGTGGAGCAACTTTGCGTGACCCTCGAGAGGTGCGGGAACACCTTCGGGAACATGAAACTCAAGAACGGATTACGGATGCGTTTTTTGAGGAAGGTGGCTGTGATGATACCTGCCCTTACTTTGATAAAGAGAAACATTATCACTGTAACTGGGAGAACTGCCGTGAAGTTATTCTAGCGACAGATAAGCCTTTTAGAAGACTGCAACATTACAAGATCCATGAGTACAGCAGACAGCTTGATCTCTCCTGCACATCTCATGCGCTCTCTCCAGATGTTACGTTGACACATCTGACGAACATCGACGCCATGTTCAGGCGGAAGAGAGGGAGGCCACCCAAGAATAGGGTGATTGAAATCTGGTCTGGTGGAGATCCTGCAACTCACACCCAGGACTCTCCTCAAGCAATATTCACCAGCTTCAAGCTGCCCAAACCTACTACTCCTACCATGACTCCAAACGTTATAATTGAGGAGAGGGAAGGAAGTATATCCCCTAATAGCGTTGGTGAACCAGAAGGATTCGCTACTTACAATCCTGATGGTTGTCCGGATCCGGCGTGTACACTCAGGCCCACGAGGCATCATCACTGTTCTCAAATTCGGTGTCATTTCTCTACGGAAAGACCAGATCAGCTACTGATGCATAGCAAAGACTTTCATGATAATGTTGATATCCTACCTGGATTTGCGTTTTTCGACAAGATGATTGATTGTCGACTACCTGGGTGTCATAGCAATAGGGTCAACCGACACTTTCATTGTACGAGGCCGAATTGTGGGTACTCATTCGTTAGATACTCAACGATGTCTCTTCATGAGAAACAACACCATGGTCATGGCGAACATGGTCCAGAACAACCTAATCAAGAACCTCAGGCGCAGCCACAGTCCCTCGTCCAGGAATCGAAGCCCAGGATACAGGTCAAGAACACCTCAGAGCTTATCGAAAAGCAAGAAGAGAGTATGATGGAGGAGAGCAGATCTATCATTGATGACAAGGAACCTGAAATTCCTAGTCCAGACACTAACAAAACCACGGGTGAGTTTCATATTAAGAGAGCACGAAGACTTGCGCACCCTTACTTTGCTACACGAGTTTCGTTTGGTAGTTTTTCTCAGAGTTAAGATTTTACAGACACATTGACACAGATTTGAGTTTGCATGTTTGCACGTAGACGCACTCAGTACATAAAGATTTAAAATTGATTATAGTTCAGAGACTTCTAGTCATGATTCCTTGTATTTTTCTATTTCATTTCAATCATTCGAGTCAGATTTTGTGTTTATTTTCTTTGTTTGAACTATACACGGTGGTTGTATTATAGTGGGAGGTATTTGAAGTGTTGGTTGTTTGGTTGATTGTTGCTAGTGGTGAGGGCGGCAGGCACCTATTATCCGGTCAGCGGACCGCCGAGCGAACCCGCTCTTCCGGGCGCCATGCTATCCATGCGAACTTCCGTGCACCAAGGTTCGTGTCTCCGACCAGTTTTCAGTGCTTTCAAATCCGTAGTTATAGTTATAATCGCCATGACTTGGAAACCTTCTCTGACGTGAAGCTGATGGCTGATGAAGCTGAGGGCAGATCACAGAAAGTTTCCAGTCTTTCGGCAGATTACTAATCATACCTGATTAAAACTAAATCTAATAACCTTTAAGACTTACCGAAACCTCAGACTAATTTCGAAACTTCTTTCCTTTTCCAGAAACCCAGATCATGCCATCAACAAGTTCCACTTCACCTCATACGCTGTATGGACCAGAGCAAAGTTGCAGTCGACCTTTCTGTAAACTAAAACGGAAGAACCATTATCATTGTAATGCCTGCAACCAGGCCTTCTCTGAACTCGACCGACTAGTCGCCCACATCGCAAAACACTCTACAGGTGCTATTCTAAGCCAACAACAACACGAGATGGCAGCCCAATCCTCGAACCACATGCAACACGACTACCTCGTCCAACTCTCTCAAAAACACGAATTCATGGCCCAAAACGTTCAGATGGCTCAGAACATCCAGAATTTCCAAAATCAGATGCAGCGTCAGATGCAGCAGACTCTAGGACAAATGTCTCAGCAGCCTCAAGCCAAAGAGATTAAGGTCGACAGTCCGAGGCTCGGCAACGACTCTGGTCAGATGAGTCAAGTCAAGAGAGAACCATCCGAAAATCTTAGGGAAGAAGGAGGCAGCAACATCCACGACAGTAATGAGAACGGACAGATGGCCCAGCCTCTTCCCCCAAGTGTTCAACAATCCCCAGTTCCTCCAGGTTTTGAGCTAGACCTTCACGGTTTTCATTTTCCAAGCCCAGTCGTCATGGCAGCAATGAATCAACAAATCGCCTTGATGAATCAAGCACTACCGCCTTTCCTACAGCATGGTAGCATGTACGCTGGAGGACCAGGATTGATGTTCGCTCCAGGTCTACCACCAGCGAATTTCCTACCACCAGGACGAGATGATAATCCTCTAGCCTCTCTAGCAGCTAATCTAAATTTAAAGAGATCTCTATCACCTCCTGATAGCAATTCTGTCGAAGCTAAGAAGCAGAGGCTGCATCACTCGATGCGAATGCTGAAGGATGAACCTGTTCCCGAAGGCTATGTTAGGTTCCGGTTTAACGAAGACTGCAGATATACTCATTGTGGCTACAGAGAACATCAGACTCACTTCCACTGTATGCGTCAAGACTGTGGATATTCCTTTTGTGACAAGACCAGATTTGTTCAGCACACAGCTAGACACGAACGTCTCGACACTCTCATGGGAGGAGATTTTCAACAGTACAGGGCTAATGTTCCCTGTGGAAGGGCTCAGTGTGCCTATACCACTTCCTTGGGATCCATGCAGAATAAGGCTTCGCACTTTCATTGTCTAAAGTGTGATTTCGTCTGCACTGATACAAACAAGGTTGTCGCTCATAGGAGACAACATGCTAAACTAGACAGCATCGCAGCTGCTGGGTTCCAGAAGTTCACACCAAGTCAACCTTGTGGAGCAGTCCAGTGCCAACATTCTGGAAAGCAGACTCACTATCACTGTCTTCAGTGCCAGTATGCTGTCCTTGGACTTGCGCAGATGTCTGCCCACAAGTATAGACACATGGACGGTTGACTAAAATTTTAGTGAAGCGGTTTTAATTTCAGATAGTGGGGAATCTTGTTTATAGGAGGTTGTTTTGTAGAACCTTGGCACAACCATTTGTACAATAGCAAACTATAAAACCGCCGTAGACATTCTCCGATAGAAGTTTTGTCCTAAGCGCGATTCAGCTGAAGAAAGAAGACAATAATGGAGGAATCAATATAAATAGAGAAATATATAATAGCTTTAGCACGAAAAAAGACAAACTGTATAATTTAAAGGGCCCTGTACGTTTTTCAGTGTACTCACGGATAAAAAGTGGAGGAGTGTATCATCGATTTAGGATAGTCCTTTAGCTAATAAATGTATTATATAGCGCAATAGAGAAAACTATCGATTTTCAATTATGATTGATAATTATTAGAGAATTATAGACCGATTGAGGAATAGCTGCAGAGTCTCGATCGGAAGTCATGATTAGTATACGAGTCAATTCGGCCCTCGCGACGAGTGGAGAATATTTAATGTAGAACTGATTTTTCTTTCTTCTCTCTCAAGACTGAAGAAAAGAAGCGATAAATAATCGAAGCGACCAATGACAAAGATTATAATAAAAGACAAACGAGCGACAAAAGATAAACGTTAATGCAATACCCTACGTCTTTACGATCGACCGTGAACGGTCGCACTCTTATCGTACTAAAGATAGACCTTTTTGGGCGCGTCCAGAAGGCTTAGAATCGTATTATAAACAGTATTGTGGAACGTTTTAATAATTTAAAAAAAGACTGCCAGCCGAGAGGAGCGAAAAACGATGAGAGACGGCAAGTAGATTCGAGTGACGGGGAAAGACAAACGTGATATGATAATTAAGAAAGATGAAAAGACGTAGTTCAGTCGAAAGTTGAAAAAGAATTTTGCGAGATATCGAAGTATATATTCGGCATATACTCTAAATCGTTGTACACTAGATCGGGAGATAATAAAATTTTTTAATGTCTACACTGTACATGTATGTGTATAATCGTTTCTAAGTTAGGTTCTCGCGCTTTTATTATTCCTGTAAAGGATGCTCAAGAGGAAATGATCCTTTAGACTTTCGTTTTGTAGATCTTTCTTCCGCCTGACCCTCTAGAAAATATCCTGTTTGCTTCGAAAGGGAAGTTCAATGAAAAAATTTTTATGGATGTTTTGGAGGGGCGGGTTATTATATTTATATAAAGTACGAGAGAATAGAAAAGACATAGGATGAATATTTTTTTGAGGATGTAATTTAGAAAGTAGAAATCGCGAGACTCGCTGACGACGCGCTAGGGTGCCTTTAGGCCTTATTTTCAAACTTAGGACCGTGCCTTAGCAACGCAAACTCGTGCAACGGCTGTAAACACAGAGATCGACGTATGCAATGTGAAATTATTGAAGAGGATGTGAACTTATTCAGGTTAATGTACATTCTACATTTGTACAATATTGTGCCGACCGAAAACGATAATTGTATTACGAGAACGTATGACGTTAGTGCCTTAATGGAGAACAAAAGTCGAACGGAATTAATTCAGCGACTCTGTGAAAGCGTCTTAGATATTTATTCAGTCATGGCTCTGGCGAATTTGTGTGAGTGGAATTATCAAGAATGAGAAAGACACTTAGAAACCTTGGGGACTGAAATAGATATTGATTATAATAATAATTAAAAAGTGGAGTGTTTTCTCATAATTGGTAGGATTTAAAAGGTGAAAAGGATTTTAAATTCAATTGAATATTTTTTTAGATTTGGAAATATTCGGATTTGAGAAAGTAGAAATTTTAGCCCTTGAGAATTTTTATGTTCGAGATATAAAAGTCTGGTAGATGAGAAAAGTTACTGATTTATAAATATTTCCAACTTTACATATTAAAATTCAGAATTATTCAATCTTCAAACTGTTCAAGTATTTAAAATTTTTTATTTATAGACATTCTAGTTAACGTTTTTAAATACCGAATACCAATTATTGAAGAAGATTCAATATTTAAAGACTTATGTATTCAAAATTATTGAAATCAAAAATAAATATCTTTCAAAAGATTTGAAGCCTTAAATCGAAGCTTCAAGGCCTTTGAATTTTGTGTTCTAAATTTATATTACGAAAGCCATGAAATTTTGGATCTTAATGACAGTGAATGTTTTTCGAAAGTTATTATTTCGATATATCTGAGTTTAAAATTTGGTAAAATTAACTAATTGTTATAGGCATTGAATTAAAAAGCTTTTTGTTTCCCCCAAAATAGAATTTGAAGCCATCAAGTGGAATAGCTTTAAAATATAGAATCTTTGAGTTACAACAATTTTGAAATTAAAAAGAATCCCAATTTGAAAGTATTTCAGTTCATATGTTTAAGTATCCTTCAAACATAAAGTATATGATACTGAAAAAGTTCCAAATTCAAAAGCCTCTAATTTTCAAAACACAAAAATTTCAAAGAGCTTTTGAATTAAAATCCATTTTCATTTAAATGCTTTAATTTTAAAGTAATTATGAACTTTCAACAATTTTAAACTTTCAAATTCTTCAAACTAATTTAATGTGCTACAAATTTACTATACTTCTGTTAATCATGAAGCGACACACTATAAGAGTATTTGATTTTAAGGAGCTCAAAGTTTTTATCTTAAAAAATACTCATTTCGAAGTACAAGTTTTAAGAAAGTATTTCAATTAATTAAATTTAAAAGTCTTAATATTATTGAAAGC
>JAUMHM010000005.1:41730806-41748110 GCA_032362435.1 Melikaiella ostensackeni
TCCAAAAATATTACCCCAGCGTCCCCCCCCCCCCCCCCTATTAAAGCTGCAGCTCCAATTTTGTTACAACAGCATGGAGCGCTGTTTCCACAAAGCAGCCAGCCTGAAAAGCGCGTGCTGCCCTCTATGCAGTGGAGAGGCTAAGAGCACCTTATTCCTGAAATATCTTTCGACCAGCTTCGCTAACGTCTTCAAAATAAAAGACGTCAGACTGATCTGCCTGAAAGCAGCAGCAGTGTAGCCCTCCTTCTCAGGACGTGCACGTGCTTAAGAGCGATACTCGCCCCAAATAGTTTTATCAGAGGGACGACGGCACAGTCTATGCTCTTCTATAAGAGCATTGGGCAGACGCCGTCCGCCTCTGGTGGTCCGCCTTCTTGAAATCCACGACTTATGACTGGCGTAATGCCAGTCGGCCTTCTCCCTTTCCTGGCTCCAACATCCCTCCTCCTGGTCGGTTTGCGTTCGCTGAAAACCTGGGAAGTGAACTTCCATCAGGTGGTTCAGGGTTTCTTCTTCGTCTTCTGCAAACTCGCCATCTTCGAACCTCATCAGCCCGAGGCGAGCCTCCGGATCTTTGCCAGGATCTTATGGAACCTCGCTGCCTTTGGAATACCTTTAGCTTCCTCGTAGAAGCCCCTCCAATCTTCCTGTCTATACATTCTAATGTTCTTCGTGTATTCTTTCTGAGCCATTTGGTAGTTGTCCTAGTCTGAAGACAGTTTGGTTTTGTTTGCCCTATTGTACATTGCTCTAGTCTTTTTACGGGGCTTCTCGAGGTGGGTGTTCCACCATTCCGCTTCATTCCTAGGCTTGATTGTATTTGTAGGGCAATGGTTCTCATATGATGTGAGCAGAGCCCTCCCCGAAAACTCTGCAGCGTGCTCTGACTCATTTGTGGTACCATAGTTTGTGGGAAATTCCGCGAGCCTACCTTCGAATTCCTCCTTATATGAGTCCCAAAGTGCATTGCTGGGATTTCTGATCTTCGTAATCACCGGTTTTCTTAGGACCAACTGGAACAAGATATATTTGTGGTCCGGGAGAGACTCCTCATCGGAGACTCTCCAGCCCACTACCTTGTTCCTAAATTTTTCTGATCATAGAGTCAGAATGAGATTCTGACTCCTGTTTTCGTTCTGGAATGTGGGAGTATTACCTTGGCTTAGGATCTCCAACTCAGTAGCCGCTAAGTATCTCAATAAATCTCATCCTCTATCGTTGATGTTCGTGCTCCCCCCCCCACCGTATGTTGGGAGTTTGCATCACAACCCAACAGCAGAGGAACCCTATTTTCTTAACAGTGCTGAATAAGAGCCTACCTCTCTAGGAGGTGGGGTCCCTGCAGTGTCGCCCGGCAAATAAGCAAAAGCGATGAACACCTCTCTTCTTTCTCCGCTCTCACCCCTGAGCCACGCCTTAATAACCGTGAAGTCCCTGAAGCAGAGCTTAGGTACCAAGATCGCATCCATACCCTTGACGACTATGCATGCCCTTGGTGCTTTTACGCGTGGCCCCTTGTATATGAAGCCACACCCTCATAAGCCACTAATCCTTTCCCGGTGCAAATAGGGTTCCTGGTTAGGACTATGCCTGCATGCGCCACTTCCATACGCCTGGTTAAAACTGCCGAGGCGCCTTGCTGTGGTGCAAATTTATCTGCATCATTGAGATTTCCGTTTCAGCCATTGATCGACTGCTTCGGTGCATCTCTGGTTGCTTCTGGACCCCTTGCGGAGCCCTGATGGGTTCCTCTGAAGGAGACCCTGCTTGCCCCTAAATAGGTAGAGCCGCAAGGGCCCTGTTTGCACCTTTAAGAATACTTAGGGTGGGGTTTTGGAAACTTAGGCGCCTATGAATGATCGCCAGATCCTCGGGGGTACCGGGGATCAGTGCGGTCACTCTGCGGAACCTTTGGAAGCACTCAGTCTCCTGGATCACCAAGCTTATTCCCTCCTTGAGCCTAAACATTGGTGTCCTCTCCACTAGCCAGTCCCTCGACCAGATGTCGGCAGCCTGCACTACGATGGCCCCTGACCGGAGGAGGATGTCATCGAATCTGGGGGCGTGCCTCTCCCGGGATAACGCGTCAATCTCTTTTGAGATTTTCTCCCTCAACCTGTCCACCTCCTTTGAAGTTAGGTAAGCATCAGGATAACCCGACGCGACAATTCTCACCAGGGCGGTGCTCACCATCTATGCAAAAGTAAGGCCCTGTGTTTCTAGAGTCTTTGGCTGTTCAAACTGTCTACTCGAAGAGTATCTTTGAAGTCCTTCCTCCTATTGCCCGTGAACCGAAAAGGAGGTGTGGCTCCAAATGGTCCTGGCTTATCCGAGGCCTGCCGTGAGGAGCCTTGGCTGCTGTTTGAAAGCTGCGCTTGACGGGCTTACTTTTTCTGGGCGCCATTAAGGTTTTTTCTCTTTACAGAGAGCCCAGTTATTCTCTCTTCCACCACGGCAGCTTGATTGTTGTCATCGATGGTAATTGTCTTCACCGTCTCTAGAGAGTTGTCCCCTGTAGAGCCGTTGACCTTTGGCGATGGGTTAAATGAAGACCCCGAAACGGAACCTTCAGTGTTAATCTTTATGTTTGTTTTCTTGTTTTCGTCGCCCATTTTGGACCCACGAGTAGCTAGGGAAATAGAGAACACCCCTTGCAGAGTCGCGCTTGCAGGGGGAGGGTCTACATACTAAGAGATTCGACCCGGCGTCCCAAAGTCTCTGTTTAGACACCTCTTTTGAGACTCCGCCATGTCCGCTCGATTGAGGGGGGCAAGCCGGGGTGTCAAAGAATTTGATAACCCTAGTGCTATTCGGCCTTCGACACTGTGATCACATCTTCGTTTGGCAGCATATTCCAGGGGGCTTTGCTATTACCCCCTGGAAAGATCACTCCTCAGTTCAAGTCCCGCAGGCGAGAGTCTTTCAGTTCCCTGAAGCAGCCACACCTCGCGATATGGTCCCACCACTTCTTCTTCTCCAGGTGTCTCGTCCGATTGGACCCTTAATCCCTCCCACCAACTGAAAATTCTTGTGATATCCAGGGAAGGAACTGAACTATGTGCTATAATTTGAATCAGTAAATTTGACTAGATTTTTATAAGAATTTGGTAATCAAATGGCAACTAAATGAAGTAAAAAGAAATGACATACTACTAATTGAATTAGTAGAATTTGACTATAGATTTTGGTAAGAATTTAGTAACTGCATAAATAGTTACTGAATGAATTTACTTGAAATTGAAGTACTATTAATTGAGTTAGCAGAATTTGACTATGAATTTTGGTCACAACTTGATAACTAAATGGTAACCAAACGATTTAGTTATAATGATCGCGGTTAAAATTGTACTATGTACTACTAATTGCGTTAGCAGAATTTGACTTCGAATTTCACTATGGATTTTGGTAAAAATTTGGTAACTAAATAGTAACTGAGTCAATTTAGTAGAAATTAAACAACTATGAACTGAATTAGTGAAATTTGACTTAGAATTTCAGTAACAATTTGGTAAGCAAATGGTAGCTAAATCAATTAGTTTAAATGAATTTGGTAGAATTAGACTACTGATTTTGATAAGAATTTGCCGAAATAAATGGTAACTGAATAAATTTAGTAGAAATCGAAATACCATAAATTGAATTAGTAGAATTTGACCTCGAATTTGAGTATGGATTTTGATAAAAATTTGGTAACTAAATTGTAACTGAGCACATTTAGTAGAAAGAGAAACTAAACTACTAGTAATTGAATTGTTAGCATTAATTGACCATGAGTTTTGGTAACAATTTGGTAAGCAAATGATAACTAAATTAATTTCACTCATCTCGCTTTAACTGTCCGATCTATCTGTGGCCGGCCTCATGGTTGTTCACGCTTGAATGCTTCTGTGTCCCCCCCTTCCCCTGAGCGTCCCATGACGCCTTATACTCAAGGTCTTCGCTCGGACTGTCAGCGCCGTATCAGAAGTTATTTACATCGCGACTCTTTGCCCATATACTTTTGTGCGTGTGCCAGGTTCAGAGATTATATATGCGATTCTAAGTGTTTACTCACTCGTCGCTCTAAATCCGGTTAAAACTAGATTTTTAGTAGTCTCCGCATACTAGCTGACTAGACCCGAGGCTGGCCAGGTTGCGCGAGATGAGTGTATTTATGATTACCGCGGTTAAAATTGAACTATGTACTACTGGTTGCATTAGTAGCATTTTAATTCGAATCTGACTCTGGATTTAGGCAAAAATTTGGTAACTTAATGGACACTGAATCAATTAAGTAGAAATTGAACTACTACCAATTGCATTGGTAGAATTTGACTACGAATTTTGGTAACAATTTGGTAAGCGAACAGCAGCTGAAATAATTAATTTAAATGACCCTGATTAAAACTGAACTATGTACTATTAATTCACTTGGTAGAATTTGACTATGCATGTTGGTAAGAATTTGGTAATCAAATGGTAACTAAATGAATTAGTTAAAATTGAACTACTATACTAATTGGATTATTAGAATTTGAATTAGAATTTTGGTAACACTGTAGTAAGCAAATGGTAACTAAACTAATTAGTTAAAGTGACTGTGTTTGAAATTGAACAATGTACTAATAATTGAATTAGTAGAATTTGACTATGAATTTTGGTAACAGTTTGGTGAAAAAATGGTAACCAAATGAATTAGTTAGAATGACCGTCGGTAAAATTGAACTACGTACAACTAATTGAACTAGTAGAAGTTGACTGTGGCTTTGGGTGAAAATTTGGTAACTAAAATTGTAACTGATAAATTTAGTAGAAATCGAAGTACTACTACATAATTAAGTTTGGTAGAATTTGACTAGTGATTTTGTTAAGAATTTGACCAAATAAATGGTAACTGAATAAATTTAGTAGAAATAGAAAACTCACAAATTGAATTAGTAGAGTTTGACCTCGAATTTGACAATGGATTTTGGTAACAATTTGGAAACTAAATGGTTATTGAGGAAATTTAGTAGAAACTAAACTACTAATAATTGAATTAGTAGCATTTGACTTTGAATTTTGGTAACAATTTGGTAAGCAAATGGTAACTAAATTAATTAGCTATAATGACCGCGGTTAAAATTGAACTATGTACTCCTAATTGAATTAGTGGAATTTGAGTATGGATTTTGGTAAGAGTTTTTTAATAAATGGTATCTGGATTAATTTAGTAGAAATTGAACTTCCACTGATTGAATTAGTAGAGTTTGGCTTTGAATTTTGGTAAAAATTTGGTAACCAAATGGTAACCAAATGATTTAGTCATAATGAGCGCGGTTAAAATTGAAGTACATACTACTAATTGCATTAGTAGAATTTCACCTCGAATTTGAGTCTGGATTTTGGTAAAAATTTGGTAACTAAATGGTAACTGAATAAATTGAGTAGAAATTGAACTATGTACCACTTATTGCATTAGTAGAATTTGACTATGAATTTTGGTAAGAATTTGGTAATTAAATAGAAACTAAATGAATCAGTTAAAATTAAACTATGTACTACTAATTTAATTAGTAGTATGTGACTATGGATTTTGGTAACAATTTGGTAATCAAGTTGTAATTAAGTAAGTTAGTTAAAATGAAACTACTACTAATAATAGAATTAGTAAGATTTAACTGTGAATTGGTAGAAAAATACCAATTATTAGTAGAAATGCGTACAAATTCAAATGGTAAACGGTTTGGCCAAATCCACCCCAATTCACACGTCCCTGCATTTTCCACAGACAGGAGAAGTTCCCTGGTGGTGATTCTCTGAGCAGCCCTCGTGTTGGAAAAATCCACAAATACTATGGGTAGCCAACCCGTTGGATCCAGGTTCTCCGCCAATGGATTCTCTGCTAGACCATGAGACTGACTCGTGTTCACGGCGCTACCCTACCTTCCTTACCCACTCTTACGCTGCCGGCAGTATGAGTTCCACTCAATTCGCCTTCTTCCCTCCAGTGATTGTTTGGATAGCGTCGTGAGCAGAGTTCCTCTCCAGTTTCTGAACTTCTCACCCAATCTTTTCTGATTGGAAAATTGTTTCTCATCATCTTGAACTTTAATTAAAAACTCTGTAATCCTCACTTTTGAAGTGAGTCTCTACACTGGTTACCGAAGGATGGGAATATTTCGCGAGTTTCCAATTGTTTTTAATTTGTACAAAAAGTATAGCTAGGCCCGGACGGGTAGTCGACGAGAAGGTTCTACTTTTCACGTGGAAGTCGATAATCGTCGCAAACATTGCAGAATCAGCGATACAATCTGTTGCAAGGTGAGTCATTGCGAAATTCATCGACAATTGAAAAATTGAGGGCAAGAAAAAAATAGGATCGGGGTAGAAGCTTCCAGCAAGCCATTACGCGAAAATTGTCTCTCATTGTCAAGGGTCGTTCAATAACTGAATTTCCGCTCTAATTATGCCGAGTCGTGTTTATTATGGAGTTAACAATCGTTTAACGTTTATTCAGGGGTATACCTGTATCATAGAGTGGGGTTTGGTTTATATTATGATTCTCGATATGAGTGTTCTAATTCGTAAATCTGGCTCAGACTGAAACCTTCTGGATACTTTATTGTGTTCCATGGACAAGAAAAAGTAAACACGTTTTTGTTGTGTAAGTGGGCATGGGATGTTTTTGAAGATGTAGATTCAGTTGTGTATTTTAGTTGTCTTGAATTTCAAATTTTCTTAAGAAAAATTGTAACTTGAATAAGGTATAACATTTTGTCTCTACTGGGAATTTCAGTTTTTTCATAAATAAGTCATTTGATTGTAAAACATTATTTTGAAAGATTTCCTGAAGAAATCTTAGGGTTGACTTTTAATTTTTGAATGTAACTGAAACTGCTTGTGTACGTAGGGAATTCGAATCAATATTTTCCATTGTACGTATTACATAATTTCAACAAATTCACTTCTTTAGAAGAATTGTATCTTTATTTTACAAAGACCCGGTCTTCAGTGGCAATTATAATTTTTTAAAGAAAATTTTAAATACTGAATTTTGCCATATTTAAACTTGCAATGCACATTGAAATTTTTAATTAATATTTTGGCGTCTTCCAGAAGTGGCGTCACGTATTTAGGGTGGAGGGAGTCATTTTTGAGAATTTTTCTGTATGGTCGCATTGTTAAATTGGGGGGGGGGAGGGGGGTGAAAAATATTAGCACGGCGTCACTAATGGACGACGCCTTTTCACTGTATAAATTATATGAAGATGAGAAATATTTACATTTTTAGACAATAAATGTAGATTGTTACTTATTATTTTTTTATTGGGGAAAATTCATTTCAGAAAGTTTGTGAGTACTTAATTTTTTTAATATCGAGGGGTATCCATTCGAATGTTCAGTGTACATCCGATATTAAGATTTCTAAAGATTTCACAAAATTTCAAAAGGTTTCAGAGAATATCTTTGGTTTTGAAAAGTTTTAAGGTTTTTTGAGGGGTTTTATACCACTTTAGAAGATTACAAAGAATGTTATGGGATTTCAAGGGATGTAAAATGATTCAAAGCGGTTTCAAATAATTTCTAGATACTGTAAAGAATTGTAAAATATTTCAAAGATTTTCACAGAATTTCTATGGATTTTAATCGATTTAAGAAGATATCAAGGGATTTAGAGAGATTTTAACGATTTTGTAAAAGTTTTCAGCTTCAAATTATGTACACATTTCACGGGATATTACAAAACTCCTAAAAGTTTCAAGTGATTTCGAAAGATTTCAAGAGATTTCTGAAAACCCAAAAGTATTTTAAAAAGTTTTAAGGATTTTCGGAGTAGTATAAAATGTTTCAAGGGATTTCGTCAAATTTCAAGTTATTTCTAAAGATTTTAATAGGAATGTGAGGATTTCAACAGGTTTTAAAAATTATGAGGCATTTCAAACAAATTTATGGGATTTCACAGGCTTTTAAATTTTTTAAATTATCTACATCTTTTGAAATACTTCGAAAATCCTTAAAGTCCCTAAAATATTTTCAAATACTTTGCAATTCCTACAAATTCTTCGAAATCCATTAAAATCTTTAAAAGTTTTGTGACATGCCCCGAAATACTTTGCAACCCACTGAAAACCTTTTAATTCTTTTAAAATCTCTTAAAATCCCTTGAAATACTTTAAAATTCCTCGAAATCTTTTGAAATCCCTGTTTTGAGCTCCTTTTGCGCTGTGATCCCTGTATGTACTAAATATTATAAAATATAAATTTGTAATATGCCAATTTATAATAAAGAAATTCTTTTTTTTTTATATTTCATTTTCAATTTGAAAATCAGTATTTTTCTATGATTTAGTAGAAAAGCCTTTACTTTATATTTTCATTTTTTAAAAATAATTTGGCATTATTCAAGTGTGCATTATAAACTTTTGATATTTCAATCTACATTACAAACTTGTAATTTTTCAGTATGCATTGAAAATAATGTTCTGTATTTTATACGTGAATAGTTGTCTGGCTTCTTTCTCCTGGAGATCAGAAGAGAATTTGAAGTTATAAATAGAGATATGTACATAATTGATATATAAGCTGACTTTTCGAAACAAGGTCAGTAGTTTTTTGCTTGCTGGGCGGGCAAAAATAAAAAATTATATTTGCGATTTATCTAGTAGAGTGACATAGCCTTTCACACGAGGTCACTGAATGTTCGGTTTCAACTCTCCATATTAGTCTCCTCGTAATTCCAAGTCTACGAGAGGATAAAACATACAACTGTTTCTTGAGAAGTGAATTTGTAGAAGAAGAGAATTGTGGGAAATGTTGACGAGTTTTTTTTTACTTACTGGTTTGGATTCCTCGCTGGCTGTCACTTCTTTTATTTTTGCACAAGTTGTGCGATGTTATTGAGTTTTTTTTAGACAGGTATTTTTGCATTTTTCTTTATATGTTCAATTCTCAAGGTCTGAATATTGCTGGTTTTTCTGACTGAACTGTTACTTGCGGCATGTAAGATACTTCTCAAGTATTCGATAAGTATTTGGGGTAATTATGGACAATTTCGAGGTAAATAAGGAAGAACAATTATGCTCTATAGTGATTTTTTTGTATTACGACTTTATGAACATTTTATACACAATGTCCTTAAGGTATGCAGTAAAATCCCATTAGGAAAAAGATATTGTTTGCCTTGATCTATAATTACGCACTGTGATCCATAATTACCCCGGTTGACTAGTCAAAAAAAAACTCATCAAAAAGTTTAATGAAGGTTAATTTATAAATTTCCATTCCTTCAACATTTTAAATCAAGCATTTTATTCGAATTCAGTATGTACAATGACTTGAAAAGTTTTTTGGAAAAATAACTTAACAGTTTAAATTAGTCTACTAGCTTAAATATTACCCTAAGGTAAATAGTAGTAATACTAATTTACATTGTGATATTAACCAAAGATAACAAAATTCTCATTACACATAAAACATCAAATTTGTAAACTACGTCTCTGACAGGAAATTATGTAAATTTTTACAGAATAAAGAAATTTACTGACGAGAGCCACCATTGTGTGCCGGAACGTTTGGTTCAATTAAAAACTAATTGAATTCAATTTTTTTTTACCCTGAAGCCAAAACGATTCCACCAACAACTACTTTGCAATATTTTTAAATATTCGTTTCAAAAATATTTTCCAAAATAAGAAGAAAAGTGATTTCTCCCTTGCTTTTATGGCTAAAGTAATTTAAATTATTCAAAGTTCTTATTAAAAAAGGGAAGAAAAAAAACTGGCGCCTATATATAGGCAACTTAGCCTTGATCTTTAAACTCCCGAAAATGATATTCAAAACTGTCACTAAAAATAAAAATGAAGAAAGCATGGCACCGGGCACCATGACAATTTGAAAAAGAGTTGTGCAAGAATCGTCGCAATGCTTATTTAAACAGACGACAAAGTATCAACATTCAACAAGGTCAGACGCTAGACTAAAACAAATAGTGTCTCTGGTCCCATCTTGATAATCGATTATCCACAATTGTTCTGAATGAACGCTGCTGGATTTAGAGTAACTTATCATGATTAAAGTCTGTAATTACCAGTTTCAAATGAAATCAAGCGAGGAATTAATCTGGGGTCCAATAGGCTATCAGTCGCGACGGTTTTTGAAACACTTTTCTTAGGGTCGAAGGTCTTGGTTGGATTGGATCTTCGCGCATAAGTCCGAAGTGGATGCTGCAGTGCCATCTCTGACAGTGCAACTTGTTAGTCTCCACTCTAATTTTTTTTGTAAAGTTTATAAAGTTAATTCTGTTATCTTTCAAAATAATTCGATATATGTGCAAAATAATTTTATGATACTCATATATCCCTTCTTCCTGCAATTGAAGATATCTTTGTGATCAGTTTATTGGAAGCTAATGACTGATAGTTTTCAGAACTGATTGGTTGAGCGAAGACCAGTGAAGAAGGGGTTTGGATATTTCATTGAGAGAAGAAAACCAGGCGAGATAAGATCTCGTCCTTTCAGAAGATCTACAACCATCAGCTCAAGATGAGTCAAACTCAAGTGATGGAGCCGCAGACTGTTCTGAAAAGACAAACTTTGGTTCGCCGTGTTTCTGATCTGTTCAAAGGTAATTAAAATATTTACGAATTTAATTTGAATTACTTGAATTTATAATGTCGATCCAATTTTGTTTTATTATGATTTATATTCTGGGTTCATTCTGGTTTTGGTTTTTATTTGCTTAATTCAAAATCTGAAATCTATTCCATTAATTTGCGATTGTTCAAACTGGTTTAATTAATTTTTCTCTTGATTTCTTTCATCATCAGTAAATTAAGTTACTTGGCAATTTTTTTTACATGATTATCAAATCTCTGGTTGCTTTTAACTTGTGCTGTCGTTTCATTATCTGCAAAATGATTGAGCTTCTACTGAAAAAATTGCGACAAAAACGAA
The DNA here is from genome assembly GCA_032362435.1 of Melikaiella ostensackeni. Classification (NCBI taxonomy): domain Eukaryota; kingdom Metazoa; phylum Arthropoda; class Insecta; order Hymenoptera; family Cynipidae; genus Melikaiella; species Melikaiella ostensackeni. The sequence goes on from JAUMHM010000005.1 coordinate 41,741,724, forward strand.
ATAAAAAAGGAAGTATTGATATTTACAAAAGAAATATCTATCTCACATTAATTTGGTATCGTGCATTGGTTGATTCGATTTTTTTTTCATTTTAATGTATCTGACATGCTTTTATGAGTTGAAAGATTAAATGATGTAATAAAATTGCATGTAAGATCAGAACACGTGTCTGCAATTTTGCCAACGGCTGGCACAAATAAATTTATTGATACTGGTTTTACGTATAGTTCACGCGACAATATCAAAGGTGCTGCTGATTTCGTCATTATTTTGGCTTTAGAAACCGTGCAAATTTAAATTGAATGTTTCCTCTTATCAGGTGGATAACCTTTTTTCTTTTAATTAATAATTCTAAAGTTTAATATTTTATCAGTTCTTTACATAAATTAGTGTGTAGGTATTAATTAGTTAATTAAGTTGAAAATATTAATTAAACCATATTTTATATTGAATCAGATTTCCAATAAATCTGTTAGACTTCATGAAATTAAATTTTCCATCTTCTAAATGCACATCACATTTTAAAATAAAAATCACGCTGCGAATCAATCCATCATTAAACAATATGAAACATAAAAGAATATTTCCAAAGATTTACAGAATGGAACTTTCTAAAATTACTTCACATATTTTCTTAATTCTTCCTAATTCTTTCAGTCGTTCTTCATATTAACATTTCAATGAAAAAATAATGGTGTTCCAGCTCAGAAATATTTTAAGCATCAAATTGTCCTTTGAAAATTAATTTGCAGTTTTTATAATATCCGTTAGTAAAATTTTTTGTCGTATTGGAAATTTCAAAGAAATCTGTTAAATCTTAAATTTTTGGAAGTATTTTAAAACCCATTTTAAAAGAGACTGAAAACAATGAGAATAAATGATATAGATTGGAAAAAAAATATCACAAAATTTTATAAAGTGGAAACTGGAACCAAAACTAGATCCATAGTATTTCAACAAAATGAAACACATTAAATTTTGACTGAAAATGGAAAAATACCCAGAGGTTTCAAATTTGTTAATTCTAGTGCTAATGATGTTCCACAACTGTACGATCTAAGTCTGATAATTTTTGATTTCATCACCGCTGGCTGAAGCACTAGAACGCATTTTAAATGAAAGAAACGCAAATATCTTGGAAACAAAATCTTTTTCTTTTGCATAAGAATTCAAAACAAATTTAAAAATACCAAAAAAGTTTTACCAGTTATATATCAAATAAAAACGAAAGTATTTTTTCTATTTTCAGAGGGGAAATATAGTGGACCACCGTCTTTATTCCGCCACACCTCAATGCAGAGAATTCGTCACTGTTGTCAAAATCTTAATCTCTTTCCATATCTTCTCTACTCGTTTGACAACTCCAAGTCTCATCCTCTCGCCAAAAAAGTTAACATCCGCATCGAACACATCCTGAAAAAAATTGCTGCACGTTTTTTCCTCGTCTACGCGAGTTTCCGACATGTTATCCTCAGAGAAATTCGCTCAGAGGCATCAGCCAAAAAAATTGCGGCCAAGCCAAGCAAGGCCGTAGAAACGACGCCAAAGTTCACCAGATCTGGAAAACAAAAGCCAAAGCAAGTTTCCTATTTTCTTCTTTTGGCTATTTACTTAGCACCTCTAGTCCTCGCTTTTCAACTAGTCGCTATTTGTAGTTTACTCTTCTTTGAAAATCACACGCCAGGATTTATTTTCCTCTTCACTGCATTATTGTGCTTGGGCTACATTTCTCTTAAAGTTATGGTCAGTGATACAGTGTCTCGCAGAGAATTCAAGAATGAAAAAAGGAAATTAGAATAATTAGTTTTAAGTTCATCATCATCAATTTTCACTGTAGGACTCGTAACAGAAACCGCACTTCATTATTTGTTCGAAACTCGAAAAACTTGAGATTTTATTTCTAATATATCTATTTCTAAAATTAACTTCTCTTTAAATATTTCCAAGTAAATACCGACAGAAATATTCTCACTTTTTTCCAGTTTGCGACCTTCCATCACTAAGTTTAAATTTAAATTAATTTTTATTGCATAACTCGCGACGGATTTTGGAAGTGATTTTGGACTCGGTTGGCTCTCGATTATCGTCCTAAATAAGTTATTTGGTGCAGTGACAGCGATTCAAAAAATAAATTCGAGAAGCTTACCTTGTCCGATGAACAACTTTGCCACACTTAATAAGCATAATAATAACAGTAACTATAATAATAATGACCCGCAAGCAATCTCGCAAAATCCCTGCACTTTTCAGCGTTGCGACTGATAAACTCCGAAGGATAATAATTAAGATACTTTATCCTCGGCAGCATAAGACTGAAAAATTGTTTTAATGTACTTGTTTGTAAATAAATATGTGAAGAAAGGTGTACAGAGTGTCATAAATTTGAGTGCGCAGTTATCTTTCTGTTTCCGCGAAATTCAGGCTGTTGCTATAGTAACTTATCTTTTTCATTTGTTTAAAAACAGTATATTTTTAGATTAAATATTCTGCACATGAGGTCAGTCTTGCTTTTGATTTTAAATTCTCGGTGCCGAAGTCCTTTCTAATACTCTATAAAAAAAAGGCGAAATCCCTTCAGTGGTAGATTTTAAGAACGATGATCGTAATAAATGGAATAATAACACTGGTGTATGGAATCCATTTTTTGTAGGCATCACATTTTGTGTGAGGGTCGACTTTTTTGTAAGGACCCATTTTTGCTGCATATGCTATCACGTGTGCCACAAAGCTCTGTTCATGTGTAGAGTGGAAAAGATGTGCTTGAGGCCCTGAAAAAATAATTTGATGTTAATTAAAAAATATAAAAATTAGATTGCAGGATTTGCTGTTGATTTTCCTTTTTGTTAAAAAATAATTCTTTATATAATAATTTTGTATGACTGCAATCTAGTTTTTATTTCGCGGAAAGCGAATTTTGGCGCTGTGATTTTATATTATGCACTTTTGGAAAGTTGCGTAATGATGCATCATTTTGAATGAAAGGAAAAGGAACTATTCAAAGTCTTGAATCTTCAAATCAATTTGTAACTTATATTTATAACTTAATGTCAATTTATTTTGTATTTGTGTTTTATTTCAAATGATGATCAAGACTCTGATTAGCATCTGGCTTCTTTGCTCACAAATTGTTATTTTTTTAAATGTTACAGTTAAAATGTTTGTGTTTGTCTGTTCTTCGATCTAAATGCATGTGTGTAGTCTCAGGTTTAAAAAAAAGTGTAATGCGGATCCTCATGCCTATATAGGTAGTGATGCTTCAATCGCACATTTCAGAATTGAAAATTGAGAAAACTGAAAATAATTAAAAATTAACTGAGAACACATTCCTGCGAAATACCAATCTTGACGAAAGGGTAAAATTGTATTTTTACTCTACTTAATCGCTCTTCGAGATTATGTTTTTCGATATATGTTTAATTTAACTGAAGATGTTACGTAACACTGTAATTTAGAAGTGTACAATAGTGATACAGTAGTATAAGTAATTACATTTCAAGGCTGAAACTGTGTAGTTTTTATTTATTTTTTTACCTATTGCGTAAACTGCAACGTCACCTCCTCCATGATAAGCCTCGTCAGAAATTATTGCTGCTTGTTGACTATAATCGTAATGAGTCGTGTCATTTAATGAGGGATCCATTCTTACTGGTTTTCCATTTACTACTTCATATGCAATATTATTTGGACCACCAGTATTGTAAGTTAGTGTCGTGTAGCTTATTTTGTCGAATTTTGACTTTTGAGCAATACCTGGAAATTCGTATTTCTGGACTTACAGTCAGTTCCAGTATGGCGATCCAAGATGGCATTAACATTTAAACAATAACACCAAATGCATGGGACTAAACATTATTTTTGTAATATTTTCGTTAAAAATAATTTCTCACCATAAATGTATTGGGGAATTAGTTTTTATTTTTCAAGGACCATTTAATGAAGTAATAAAATTGATAAAATAAACTATTTTATTATTTCATTAAATGGTCCTTGAAAAATGAAAACTAATTAATATTAATTTTTGTAATACTTTCGAGAAAGATTGAAATTGAGTATAAATTTTATGAATTGACTTCAGAGCACGAATTTTCCCATTTTATTAATAGAATTCTGCCGATTAAGATTCATACCAAGAATGGACGACCCTCGTTCACTGTATCCATTAAAAGCCATTGAATGTGTATGATCGCTTGTTACAATGACCAAAGTCTCTTCGGTGTTAACTAATTTGAGAGTGGCGTTTATTGTCTCTGAGAATCGAACAGTTTCCAACAAAGCTTGAGCAGCATGACCTCTGTGATGAGCAAAGTCGATGAGACCACCTTCTACCTGAAATTATCAGAAATTTTTTAAGATTTCTTAATTCCTTCTCCAAATTTAGAGAATTCATATTATTTTTCATTTACCAATAAAAATAATTTAGACTGTAAAACGCAAAATGAAATGCAACAAATTTCACGTCAGTGATTTTCTGTGTGTAAGAGACCAAATATTGCGATTTGTTTGAAATATGTACTTTTTGTTTGAATACTTTAAATTCCAAAATGAAAAATATATCCAATAAGAAAAATACATAAGTTTTCAAATCTGAGACTAATCGACTTTTAAAAGCATTTTAATTTTACAATTCATCCGAGTATAAACTAAAACCGTCTAGTGTGTAAAAAGAAATTAGTTTAACTGATTTCTTACATGAGAATTTAATATGGAACGTACATTTCAAGGTAGAATTCTATCAAAAAGACGATCTTCATTAATAATAATTTTTTCACGAAACAGGGGAAAGATTAAAACATTTTTTTGACATCTAGAAAAGAGAAAAACAATCCTTCTATAAGAAATTTTATATTTTTCAAATAATGTTAAATGATTTCTGCCATTGAAGAATTAATTTTTTTAAATTGTAAACTGTAAAAAAAATAAGCTTTCACTACTCGCGGTAGCATATTCTAATTTTGAACAGGATAATTGTGTAGATGTAAAACGAACAATTGTATTTTCAAATATCGTATATTTAAAGAAAAAAAGGGTATTTAAAAGAAAAAAAGGGAAAAACTGTGACCCCTGAGTTTATGATCTACAAATATGGAGAGATTCATATTTTATTACATTCAAAATTTTAAACATTTAAATTTGAAAGACTGAAAAAATTTGAAGTTTCAAATAATCTGCAAGATTAGAAATCTTTGAAGTTTGAACCTGAAAATCTTGAAATTAAAATAGAATGTCATCCGAAGTTTGAAAGGTTCGTTCTTCTATTTTAAAATTGAAATTTAATTTGTTTTGTAGAGTAAGAAATGTAGGAAACATTACCACGAGGAGATACCCTTTATCAGATTTAGCTAAAATCTTTATGGCTGCAGTTGTCATTTCCTCTAAACTTGGTTGTCCTTTCGGACTCTTATCACGCTGCCAATCCATTGAAATGTGTCCATTTGCAAATATACCTAACAAAAAGTCTGTCTTTTCATAATTGACTTTAGAAAGTTCTGCATTATTTTGAACAACCTCGAAAGACATTTTCCTAGATTTTTTATCTTGTCTCCATTTTTCAATGAGATCTCTTCCATCTCTGCTGCGACATGCCCATTTGTCTATTGGATCCGAAGCTGAATCATTCAGTGAGGATTGTAGCATTTGTCTTCCTCCACCCATGATCACCTGATAAGAATTCATTTTTATGTCAGCAACAATTTTTAACAAATAGTTACGAGTACTCGTATTTCATTGAAATATTTAATCGTTTAACAATTCGTTTAAAATCGCAATTGTTTAAAAGGAATTAAAGAAAAAGTTTGTGTTGTTTTTCGATTAGGTATTGGAAAATCTTTCAAATTAGTCTTGTTCATGACATTTATATTTTTAACTGAATAAAAATCTACCCAAAATAATAAAAAAACATTATATAAACTGGGTGATTGTAAAAAAGTTGTTTATTTTAGAAAATGAGATTTCCGAAAGCAAAACAATGTCCAAACCGCTGTTATGTCCAAACCGCTGTTACGTCCAACGTTACACATCCACTTTCATTCTAAAAAGGTCTTCGTTTTATTAAAGATCGGAAGGATCTTAACTAAGGGATGAGGAAAAAAGTCAGTAACTTGCAGTAGATCTACTTATTGAAATAACATGAGAATCGATTGATTTGGGTTGATTTGGGTTCCAAAATGAGGACCAAAATTCACCTGGGGACAAAACTGAGACCTTATGAACTGGGTATTTGTTGAATTTTTGTAGTAACGGAGTAACCCGAGATGGCTTTCGAACGAAGGGTTGATACTGAACTGAACTGAAGAAATAGGGATGGTCGACTCTACTATCGGCGAGAAAATTCGAGTCCTCTGACTTTGACGTTCAAAAAGTAAGTGAAGAAAAAATGGTAGCTCAATT
>JAUMHM010000005.1:41772023-41800586 GCA_032362435.1 Melikaiella ostensackeni
AGTGAGAATTTATCTTTTGGGAAAATAATTTTATTATTTAGATGAAAATCAAATTTTTGGTTAAACTCGCCTTTTTGGATTGAAATCTTAACAATCTGGTTGATTTTATTTCTCTCTTGACTGAAAATTGAACTATTTTAATGAAAATTCTTTTATTGGTCGAATATAACTGTTTTTGATTCAAAATGAAACTGTTTTTTGGTTGAAAAATCAACAATTACATTTTTCATTAAGGATTCATTTTTTTTCGATGAAAATGAATTTTTTCAGTTAAAAATTTAACTATCCCATTTTTGGTTGAAAATTCATGTATTTTGTTTAAAATTCATATTTTTTTGGTAAAAATTATGTTAATGGTTGAAAATTTATCTCTTTGGTCTCAAATTCAAAAGTCTGGTTGAATTTTTTTCTGTCTTGACTGCAAATTCAACTATTTTGTTGAAGAATTGTTCTTTGGTTGAATGTAACTGTTTTTGATTTATAATAAAAAAAAATTTTTTTGAATTATCAACTATTACATTTTTTTAAATTCATCTTTTCTCGTTGAAAATTATTTTTTTCAACTGAAAAAAAAATTTATGTATTTTGCTGAAAGTTCCTCCTTTTTCGGTAAAAAATTATATTTTTAGTTGAAAATTCATCTCTTTGGTTTCAAATTTACCTATTTTGTTAAAAATTCCTCCTTTTTGGTTGAAATTTCAACTAATACCTTTTTCATTGAGAATTCACCTTTTTTGGTTGAAAGTTGAACTACTTTGTTGAAAATATTTTTGTTTTTTTGAGTTGAAAATTCATCTTCTTTGGTTAAAAATTTTATTATTTGGGTGAAAATTTAATTATTTTGTTCGAAATTGAACGATTTTGAAAGCAAATCATTTCGTTCGGTTAAAAATTCCACTGTTTTGTTGGAAGTTAGTGTTTTGGTTGAATTAAACTGTTTCTTATTTATTTTTTTTTTTTTGGTTGAAATATATGAACTATTACGCTTTTAGTTGAAGATTCATCTTTTTTCGTTAAAAATTAATTTTTTTAATTGAAAATTTAACAATGACATTTTTGGTTGAAAATTGATCTTTTTTAGTTGAAAATTGATCTTTTTGAGTTGAAAATTCATATATTTGGTTTAAAGTTCGTTTTTTTCGGTAAAAAATTATCTTTTTAGTTGAAAATTCATCTTTTTGGTTTCAAATTTACCTATTTTGTTGAAAATTCGTCTTTTTGGTTGAGTTCAACTGTATTTGATTTAAAATGAAAATCTTTATGGTTGAAATTTCAACCATTACCTTTTTCATTGAGAATTCGACTTTTTGTGTTGAAAGTGAACTATTTTGTTAAAAATGTTTGTTTTTTTTGGTTGAAGCTTCATCATTTTAGTTCAACTAATCATCTCTTTCGTTGAAAAATTTACTATTTTGTTAACATAATTTTTTTTGTCAAACATTCATTTTTTTAAAATGAAAATTTAACCATTCCATTTGTGGTTTAAAATTTATATTGTTTTGGTTGACAATTCATCTTTTTGGATTCAAAGAAGAAATAATTTCCAACGCCAAATATATTTATAGCCCAAAATAGGAAAGCTGAAATTTTTCTTCCACACTGAAATTTAAAATTTTCTAAAACATACCTTGTTCTATAAAAATTCTGTGTGTCATGACTAACCTACGACTTTCATTAAAAAGTGTAACAACTATCACTCGAAAGTTATGAATAAAGTTTTCTAAAAATTAAATTTGGATATATATTTCTAAAATACAGAAGTAACTAAAAAAGTAACGATAGTTCCTTTTTTGGGGGAAATACAACTAGGGAAAATTGATATTTTGAACCGATAACAATAATGATAACTAGTTACTTTTTTCGTGATGTAACGGTAAAGATAACTAGTTCATTTAAAAAAGTAACTTACCCATCACTGCAGAACGCTTATCCCTTACTTCGGCTTACAGAAATAACGTAGGTCGCACCCCTACCCCTTTCCAACATCTCATCAAACTTTATGATTTTCCACTGAGGGGTAACTCACTCGGCGCAATGGTGGAGGTATACTTCTCAGGTAGTAGAGTGCGAGTTTGGATATGGTCGCAATCAAGCCTCATTTCGTATCTCTCTTCCTCCCATTCTGAACGTCCCACGTTACCCCTTCCTCTTTGTTAATAATCTCTCCGCACACGTTTGAGCAATCCTGCTTCCTTCCCCCCTTCTTAGTTTCTCTTAAAAATTCCAGTATCCTTTCAGATGCCAGACCACCATTTTCTCTCGTTATATTTCTTCCCTCAGCATATAACTTGGGCAGCTCCAGCTCGCCCCCATGACCTATCTCAGAAATCTCTGATACAGGTTTTCCACTCTCTGATGCTCTTTTCATCCCCCAATTTCCAGTCCATGACTTAACACTGACCACACTAACACGTCAAACATCCACACTCTCATTTCCAATCATCCTTGAACCTTCTCTTCCCTATACCCCACACTACTTTACTCGCACACTCCAATCTCTTTCTCACCTGCAGCTCGTTTCCTTCTCCTGCTTCGAACAAAAAACCTAGGTACACTGGAACTCTACTATAGAGACCGTGTCGGGAGTACCCTTAATGACCTTCGTTCTATCTCGGAGCTCTCCAAACCATAAACAATTAGGGCCGTATGAACCATTTCTGCTGGAGTTTTGTCTTAAAAAAATATTTTTTTTGTATTTTTGCCATTTTGGTTTTATAATGTCATAATGAAAGTGAAAATGTTTCTGCTCGAAAATCAAACTTTATCAAAGTACTGATTTTTAAGTATGCACGTACTTATATTAGAGTCGTACGTACGTACGTACATATATCAGCCCGCTTTTTTCATACACTCCTGCGTTGTTATGGAGACTCTACCGCTGACCTCGCAGTGGCTCTCTTTCGCCCCCTTGGTGCCCTTGTCTCTTATAATTGGGGCATTTATAGTGGGGTTCCAGTGTAGTAAAACTCCTCCAACAACTCCGCCACTTCATTATTTATCTTCCATTCGTACTCTACTCTACGGTTTCTTTTTTTGAAACACATCATCTTAGTCTTACTCACATACACCATTAAATCTTTTTCTTTCACATACTCTTCAAACACTCTCATCATCAGACTCGTCCCTCTTTCATTATCCGATACTAGAACTGCATCGTCTGCGTATGCTAGTGAATACAGTTTGCCTGTTCCCAATATTGTCTCCCCTTTTCCTTCCCTCTTTCACCACTTATCCACTGTCCTCGTACCCCACTACCGCCATTCTTCTTTCACCCATTACCCTATTTCCCACGCTTCCCAACTGTCTCTTGAAATATTCTGTCCACTCTTCCATCCCGATTTATGCCTTTTCTTTCTCCTCTTTCCCTGTTCATCACTTCCCATCCCTTTACTTCCTTTACTGCTTCCTCGATCTCTTCCATGCACCTTTCCTGATCCCTCTTGTCTTTTTTCCCTCAACATTCTTTTATGATCTCGGTAATACTTCCGTATCGCGGCTTTTTCGAAAAATGGGGGGAAGGATTTTTGAGAATGGCCCAAAATGGGCTATTTTTGAAAAACTTAGAAAAAAATCAGGGAGAGGCTTTTTTTATCACTTTTTTTAACCTTCGCGAGACTCACAGTCACTGCTCGGAATCGAACGGAAGTGTTAACATTTTTTTTTCGAAATTTCCCTAAATTAATATATTGTTTTCAAAATGTGACCTAAAACCAGCGCTTGTTACGGGTCAGATTCACTTCACAAAATAGGCTCAATACGGGTCAGATTTACTCAACAAAATAGGCAACAATGTGACCCCTTTCCAGCTCTAAGCCCGTGTTTAGAGCTGGAAAGGTATCACATTGAAAAGTGATTAGAAATTGATAAAAAAAGCCTCCTCCTCATTTTCTTTTCTAAGTTTTTTAAAAATATCCCATTTTGGGCCATTTTCAAGAATCCCGCCCCCCCATTTTTCGAAAAATCTGCGATACGGAAGTATTACCATGCTCGCTTCTTCTGCTGTTGAGTTCCCACTTTTCCATTTCCCCCTTCTCAATTTTCTTACACTCTCCTTCATTTTGTCTTTACTTTCCCTACACTCATCGTTCTACCAAACTCTCCTATCCCCCTCTCTAGCACCTTTCGTTCTCATCTTATCGCTTACCATATCGGTCACTCTTTCAAGTTTTTCTAGCAGCGTGTCTACTCCTTCCTCTTTCATACTCCCTACCTCTACGTTTTCCATTTTTTTCTACATTCTCTTAATTTATCTTCCCCCCAAACTGATTATTTTCAATTTCCTTTTTCTCCCTTCTTCCCTCCTCCCCCTTCCGCGTTTTGGACCTCCACATCACAATGTCGCTATCACCGGAAAGTACATGGAGCATATCTCATTGCACACTTCCATTGTAAGCATCAGCTTCCTTATTCTTTCAGAATCTAATCTATTACGGTGTCCCCTTTACCTGCGAACGTCATTTCCCCCTCTTCATCCTCCTTGGTATTGCTGTTACAGATAAATCATCCCTCTTCTCCTAACAGGTTTAAAAGAGGTTTACCCTGCCGGTCGATTTCCCTGTGCTTCGAAATTCTCATAAACGTTTCGCTTTCTTAAATTCAATTAGACTAATAATTATCCAGAAATAATTGTTAATTGCTGTTTACTTTTTTCCAAACCGTCTTCAGCACTTACAGTGAAAAAACGGCTTATTTGTATGGAAAATTTTTCATAAAGTATGCATGATCTGTTAAATAATAATCTGTAAAAAAACTGAGAGCAGTTTTTTATTTTTTTTTTGCGAAAAAATGGAAAATGTCACAGAATACAACTAAATTTTGTTTATAAATGTATTGACATATTTAAAAAAAATGACAATTCGCAGAATCAATCTTTATAATCTGTAAAGCTTATTTTTCGAAAAAAATGAGCTATTTGCCTAAAACAGGCAAAAAAAAACTTTATTTGTGTTCAGTTCTAATGATAAAAATCTACCACCAATTTCTGAAAGAAATCTTCTGGTATACGTATACCAGTAGTATAAAAAAAGTACTAAAAGATATAGTGTTTAGTATTAAGGTTAATAAAGAAACAGATTCAATCACTGCTAAAAGTTTCCAAATGTAATAACTTCAGAGAAAATAATATCTTTCATTAATATTCATGAGCGTCCCGAGTTCGAAAATTTATTGTGTGACGAATGGATAATAGACTTCAAATGAACGTGAAATGACGTTTGACGATTTTCTAGTTTTAAAGTTATTATTTCAAGGATATAATATTCTGCCGAGACCACGTTGAAATAAATTACGGTGCCATAAGGCAGAGCCGGAAGGCTAAACAAAGGAGATGGTGACTTTTGGAGGGGGCGGAAAATACTAAAGACGAGTTTTTAATTGTACCATAAATTTAAGGCCTTTGTTTTTAACGTCACCGCACACCGCGAACTTTCCGCTCCGTAACTCGATGACCGTTTGCATCCTCTTACTTTTTTTTTATATCTTGGTGTCACAGTACCGTTCTCCATTCATTTTACAAGTTTTAGATTAATTTTTAAAAATAATTTAACGAATCATAATGAGGCTTTCTAAAAAGTGTCTCGAATTAATATGGTTTGTTTTACATATTTTCAATTATGGTTTAGTTTTCTTATTTTTATAAAAGTAGTATCAAGACTAGAAAAAACTAAGAAAATTAACAGAAAAAACTGTGTGGAATTATTGATTTATTATAGACAAATATAAGGAATGAACCGATTGCAGTAGAAAGAAGGGGATATAAATATTCGAGTTAAACAGGTTTGTCCTGAGGAGGGTTCGGACGACCCCTATTCAAGGGATGGTCAACATTTTTTAGAATTTCTAATTAGATGTCCCGAGCCAGGGTTGTACAAAATTGCAATACTTACAATTTTACAAGTTTTATAGTGATTATAATTTTTATTTAAATGCTATTTTAAAAACTTTATCATTTTAATCACGAAAAATTTCTTAAATAGAGAAAAATTATTTAATTTTACTCCGAAAATCCGTTTTGTGTCTCAATTTGTTTATTAATTAAAAAATTATCAATTGATTTATTAGGAATAAAAGTTTATAAAGTCAATACATTTTATTAAAGAAAACAGGTAACAGTGAATAAAAATTATAATTTTGTAAACGTGAAATAAGATTCTCAGCTTCACTTTTAATCGAAAGGGGTAGTTTTCCTAGTACGTACTTCATAGGTTTTAACTGTAGCGCAGCCACAATGCTAAGAAAAAAAGACAATTCCTGGACGAGGTCCTCGGCCCTCAGAGCAAATCCCACAGTCGGATGCTCACGATGGGTCATAAAAACTCTCTTTATTTTCACGTTCTGCCACAGAATTTTATACGGGCCCTTTTTATGTCCTCTTAAAAAGTGCATCGTTGCCCTACTTTGAGGAGTGCCTGAGGCAAACAGGAAAAAATACATATAGTTTATAAGATGAAGGATGAAAAATAAATACGAGGAAGAGTAGAGCTAGGGGTAGAGGAAGGGGTAGGGGTAGGTGGGTCACTCAGTAGTATAAACCAACCCCCAACAAATAAGGTTTACTTTCCAGTAGTAATAACCACCCCTAAACATATATTTATCACTATCCCTCAAAGAAAGTTTGAAAAAATACTCATGAGAACAGAGTGGAGGGGAAAAGAACCCCCATGAGGATTTAATATAGAGGTAGGGGTAGTTACGACACTCAGCATCAGAAACGAAGCCTACCTAATGAGATTTTCTCTCTCTTTCTCTTTGAACTAAGATCAACCCCTAAAACCCTTTTACCCCCCACCCTTGTTTCTATTTTGTTCTTTCCTCTTGGGCTTTTATTCCCCCTTTAGTGAGCCTATTTTCCATGCTGGCGATGTGCCTTTGGAAAAGGAATTGTGTTGGGGGTAGGTTGTAAGTGGAGAGGTGAAGGGTTGAAAGAAAGAGAAAGAAGGGTGGAAAAGAGGGGTGAGAAAAGGGGTAGTCCGTTCTTCTCGAAGTATTCGAGATAAGAATAAAGTAAACGGGGAATTGGAGGTTGGTGGGGCGATCTCTGGGGGTGGAGGGGCTCTCTCGTGCTGTATCAAGTGGGGAAAGCAAAAAGTACGACGATCGATGCTTAGCCACTGAAATACGACGAGGGTGCATATTTTTCCTCTACATTGGGTCAACCCCCGATTTTTTTACCAATGATAGGTTTATTCATTCAAAAATGGAGAAATATCTTTTTTAATTATTATCTTACAATTATTATGACGATATTCAAAAATGTAACTTTTTAATCTTGGTGCGTGTAAAGACGCTAAAGTATTCGAAAAATGAAATGGTGCCCGATTTTAATTCCTTATCAAAACTCTTTTCTGAGTTTCTATTGGTGGAGCTTAATAGAGCATTGGACGAGGACGAGGGATGAATTTCCTAATTAAAACTCAGGAGAAACTATTTAAAACTTAAAAAGGAATGAAGTAAGGAGAGTGCCAAAGCAACTCGAGCCCATTATCGCCTCGGCCGAGGGGAGCTTTCGCGAATTATAAATCTTCCCTCTCTGTCTTGCTGATATCACCTTGGAGCAATTTAAGGGACGTGATGTGATTGCACCCCCATTTTTTTTTGTTCACTGTCAGAGTCTTAGCGATAGTACTTGGGACTTATTTTAACGGTCTACGACGTCGTGCCGAACATGGGACGCAATTAGGAAGGCCGCTTTAAGCCCGGCCATAGATTTTTCCGTCGAGCTCCCTACTTAACAGAGAAAATTTAAGGGGAGTTTACGAGCTATGTAAGGGATGCGTCTATCAGCATTTCCTACTCGTCCTTATCTTTATTTATTTTTTCAGTGCAGTTCCGGAGAGGCTATTAAATTTCCAGCAAAAGATTAAAAAGTTAATGAGAGTGGAATCTTGCAGAGGATGTTAAAAAAAATATATATTTTTTGAATATAGGAAGTGACAAATATTTTGATGAGTGTAAGAATTTATCGAGGATGAAAATGCTGAAGGAAATTTCAAATTGTATGCTAAATTGATATCTTTGAAAAATAGTGGAGCTCTGTTTGATCTACTCCTTAGAAAATGATTCTTGCGTCATCTGTGGTGGAATTTTGAACCCTTTTCTTTCCTAGGGATATTTTTGTTCGATCGATATAGTAGAGGGGTGGCGCATTATTTGAGGTAGTTTCTGGGTGTTTGCAGATAGAGGGCAGCATGATACATTAAATCAACCTTTGGCACCTGAAGGATAAATTTAATTGAACTTTAAATCAAAATTCCTATTAACTGATTTTATGTTTATTATATTTGTTCAATTTTCGGAAAGTGTAATGTATAAGCAATATATCTATTCATTAGGGTGGATTTGCAATATAAAATATTCTTTCGAAATCTTAAGTCATGAAGTCTAATATATGAGTTAGTATGCCGAAAAATGTATTTTTGAATTTTGCAAACACTACCCTCTAAATTTCTTCGTTTTGGTGAAAGAATACTGCCATAAATTTTCTTTTATTTTTTAACAATTGTTCAGAGGTTCCGCTAGGCCGTTTTAGGTCTGAAAATGAATTTTCTTAGTTTTCAATTTTTTTTAATCCAAATTTAAGGCCGAAAAATTCTTTCAAACCTGAAAAGTATTTGTTTTTTATTAAGGAATAAGTCTTGAATTTCATAAAACAAAAAAATTGTTTGAAGATATTATCAGGCTTTGTATACGAAAATTTGTCATTTTATTACAATAAAGGGTCTGAAATGGACCATAAATATTTTTTTCCCCGAATCATATATGCATAGGATTTTTTCTACAATATAAAGAGAATATTTTCCATAAGAAATAAATTTGAAATATTTACAACGGGTGACAAAAAAATCTTGAATTTCGAAATACACTAAAAATACACATTTTTTGTAGTTTAATGATTCCCATAGTAATGTAGAACGCCCAGTGGTTAAATTTGGAAAATTTTATAAAATTTTAGACAAGTTAGGGTAATGAGTGATTAACATTGATAGAATGTGTAATCACTTATGATTAATGTGAACTCGTGTTCTTCGCTAAATACTTGTTCATATTTGTCACATAAAATATTTTTAAAAAAGTGCAACAAAAATCCAGTCATCGCCATTCTGCCATCTTAGCTTACCTAGTGATCGCCAAATCTGAAGGCTAATCTTCACAAAGTCAATAAAATTTATTAAATACCGTTGAAATTAAAAAAATTATCTTTCGAGTTTGCACAGCAACTACAAAAGTTTCAAATTCAGAAACATTTTTCCAATTAAACATGTATTTCCTTACTTATTTGCGAAAATTCGAGACTGGTTTCTTTACATCATGGCGTAAGAATTCTATGAGTTTTCTGCCAAGTCAGGAGTTTTCTGAAAAGCATTTTTTTTTAATCCCATTCACTTATTCATAACACTCTATAATATGTGTCAATTAGTTCAGAAATGTTGAAAATGGCTTAAAAATTTAATTTCATAGCATATTAAAAGGTTTATTTTGTATTTTTTTCATAAAACTTTGTTAATTGACGAACACTGGGGTCTTGGCGACGACTGGGTGTTTTACCTTACTTTAAAATGTCTTTTTCCGTATAATTTTATATCAAGTTTTATTTTCAGCAAATAAAAATTCAATGAAATCGATAAACAAATCGATAAGCCGAACTTACAAAAACGCAGAATTGAACCGAAATCGACATTAATTAACTAGCTTACATCTTTTTCAGGTAGATAATAGGTAAAAATACATTTAAGAGTACCATAGGAATCTGTAAACTATAAAAAATGTGTATTTCTTGCGGAATTCGAAATTTAAGATTTTTTTCTGTTACCCGGTTTGAATATTTAAAATTTATTCCTCATGGAGAATAATTTCTTTATATTGCAGAAGAAATCCAGTCCATATTATTCCAGTAAAAAGCTTCAGGGCCTTTTCAGACCATCAATTGTAATGAAATCGAAAATTTTCATATTCTAAGCCCGATAATATTTTCATTTTTTTTTTTTAAATAAAATTTAGGGCTTTATTCCTCAATAAATGACAAATACTTTCTAGGGGGTGAAAACATTTTTCAGCCTTAAATTTGTATTTTTTAAAAATTGAAAACTAGGGAAATTCATTTTCAAACCTAAAACGGCCTAGCGGAGCCTCTAAACAATTTTTCAAAAATAAAAGAAAATTTATGCAAATATTTTTTCACTAAATGAAGAAATTTAGTGGGTAGCGTTTGCAAAATTCAGAAACATACTTTTTTTTGGGCACCCTAATATGAGTATTGTGAAAACTTGTTGATACATTACAAAGAAATTTTACAAAAAATTTCAATCGCCACGCTCTATAAATTTTCCTATACTCTTATGCAGAGGCTAAATTTTTCTTTTTTTAAATTCTGATTGCTCGATCATCGAAGATTTGCGAAAATAGACCCCCAGTTTAAAATCAAACAAAATATAGAAAAATAATAGTTGAAAGAATATAATTTCTTAGTGTCTAAGATGTTAGAATTTTTTTAAAAGAAATTATAATGATAAAAAACTTAAACTTGAGGTACGGAGTCACTATATATTTTTCTGATGGTAAATATATCCACCAAATTTCATGAAAAATATCTTGCATTTTATAGAGGATGTCTCATGAAATTTCAATTTTTCGTTTAAGTCTCATTTTCATAATTAATTTCAAAACAATAACCATTAAAGCTTTTTGAAAATTTCAATTAATTAAAATTTAGAATTTAAAAAATCTCGAAAAAAATGTCTCTTATTTTGTAAGATGTTCTAGATTTAAAAAATTTGTGTTAAATTTTACAACTTTTTGCAGTGAATATTTGAGGTAGTATATAAACATTCTTGGTGCACATTTACCTCAAAAATTGATAAACAATATAAAATTTTTGAATGAGCAAGCAATAGATTTTCTAATCATTAACATCATTTTCGTTTATATTTTTACACCTAAATTGTTTTTTTCAATTCACTGAAGAAAAATCTTGTTTTTGTCCAAGTGTTAGTAAATATTAATCTAAAACTAATTTTCAAATTAAATAATGACAAAGAGCGTTTTTTTCAGATATTAATTATTATTATTTCATCTAAAAGTTAAGAAATTAGTATGCATAATATTTGAAAAAATGTTAGTGATATTTGCAAAATTCTTATTCTGTCTGTGCATTACCCCATAGAATAAATGCAACCCTTCAAGCCCCAGAGTTTGTGAAGAAGTCGTTCTGTAGGGGCAAGTCTATTTGAATATTTTTCATCTTACCTTTTTCGTTTGCTCACATTTTCTATGGCTGATGATAAAAGAATCGGGTTTACACAAGATCAAGTTAAAAAACTAATAATTTTCAATAAAAAAAAAAATTCTCTAAACTGAAATATATACCACACAAACTGAATTTTTAGGGATTCTAAATTAAAAAATGATTCCTTCATTTTTTATTTGCATCTAATTGAAGCTTATTCTTAAAAAGAGTCGCAAATCTACTTATTTATTGACTTATTTAGTAGCGAACCTGGAAAACATTTTCATTACATCAAAAAATAATGAAATAGAGTTTATTAATTTAAATGTCATATGCAGACTCTATACATAGCTAATTGATTTCTGCAAATAAATCACGAATTTATTGCCATCCCAAATTTGCAGAAATTTCCTGGAATTAATGCTCTTATTTATGAAACAAGGTTGAAATCATTTTCAAATAATAAAATTACGAAGGATGATGAACCAGAAAGAGATTTCAGAGTCTAAGTGGAATAACCGATAATTCGAGTTCAACAAACCTTCCTCATTTAAAACAGAAATCGAGATAGAAATGTCACTTCTGGAATAATCCTTTATCCAATTATTAAATTCAAATAACTATTCATAGAAAAAAAAACATCAGTAGAAAACTATATTTTTTAAAATTGTTTTTGAAAAATTGTGTTGAAAAATTAATTAAGAAGTGCTTATGAGACTTGAAAATCGCGATAAAGATTATTATTATAGGTATAAGGTGAAACATTAACAGAATCTCTTGTAAAATATTTGCACTAAAATGATTTAGTTATGCAGAAATTAAATTGGCGTGAGGCAATACAAAAAAATACAATAATAATAAAATAAATATAATAATAAATAAAATAAAAAAAAATATATATATAAAACATATAAAATAAATATAAAATATAAAAAAATATATAAATATATAAAATATATATATACAACATATATAATATAATATAATATAATAAAAAAATACAATACCAAAAAAGTTGAAGTTTATGGAAAAGTTCTTGAAATGACTTATAACTTTATAACTTTTTGCATTTTTAGTTAGTATCTTTTTCTACCAAGCCCTCAATTTTATTTTTTTGAATTTCTGATATTTGTATATTTTTAATTTTCATATTTCAATGCAACAATACCATAAAATTTGCAGTTAATTTTTTAACCTTCTGATCTGTGAGGCTAAATTTTGATGTCTAACCAAGTTCATTTAATACATTTTTAATTATGTATATACTTCTTAACAGAAAAAACTAAAGAAATAGTGATCTTCAATAGGGAGTGTCTATTAGGGTGGGTCCGAAATAAAAAATTCTGGAATACCAAATCGATACAACACGAAAAAGTAGCTTATTGGGATCCTAAAAAAGTATAATTAGCTTGGACATAATAGATATGCAGCTTGATTACCCACGCTCGAGAAAAATGTTTTAAAAATTTCTTGTTTGCTGAGTTTTTCAATTTTCTTGAGTTTCAATATTTTTACATTCCTAGAGGACAAAAAAGTTTTCCCAATTCTATGCGGATTTTAATCAACCACTTTCTAAGAGATGATTCCCATTTAATTTACCCCTGTTCTTGGAAAACATTCTTCACGCCTGCGTAAATATAAAAATAATTTTTTCGGGTACTTAAAAACTTTTCAGTGAAAAAAATGCATTAGAAAAAAAAATCGCTAAGGTCCAGGATTCGAAATTGGAAATACAGCGAATTTTTAAAATTCCAATGTTGGTGTTTGAAGAAATTATCTTTTTAACTTGCGGTTTGAAAATTTTCTGAGCATGCTTAGGCTCTTTTAGCAAAGAAATATACTAGAAAAAAATCGGCAAGATACAGGAATCGAATTTGAAATGACGATTTTTTTCTAGTGTATTTTTATGTTAAAAAAGCCCACACAAGCTCAGAAAAATGTTTGAACCACAAGTTATAAAGATAATTTCATTAAATACCAAAATCAAAGTTGTACAAATTCGCTGTATTTCCAAGTTGGATTCATGGGTTTTGGAGATTTTTTTTCCTAATAGTGAATTTTTGTTACTGAAAAGCTTTCAATTATTACCCAAAAAAATTCTTCTATTTGCAAGAGTTTTTTCCGAAATAGGGGTGAACTAAATAGAAATTATCTCTTAGAAAATGATTGAATAAAATACGAAAAAAATTGCGGAGACTTTTTGGACCTCCAGGAATGTAGAAAAAAATTGAAACTGCAGAAAATTCAAAAAGGCTGCAAACAAGAAATTTTTAAAACATTTTTTACGAGCGCGCTTAACGAAGCTGCATATCTGTCGATTCCAAATAAATTATACTTTTTTAGGATCCAAATACGCTACATTTTCGCGTTGTATCGATTTGGAATTCTAGATTTTTTTTACATTATCGACTCACCACAGTGCCTATATGTACCCAAAAAATGCCGCATTTGTATTTGTAATTTGTATTTTGATAAATGCTTAATTTTGAAATTAAAATCAGTTCCCAATTCTTTCATTCAGGGACCAAATCTAAGTCGCCTTTAGTCTACTTTTCTATCCATCAAAAGTTACTTATTATTAATCATTTTTCTATTTCATGCCGCGATATTCATTGCATGCATATTACCGGTTTTTAGCCTTATGTATACGATAACTCTAATTATATATTTTCATGCAAAGAGAATCTGATTAACAGGTATCTGTTGTATCGACACTCGTGACAAATACAATTTTTCACAACAAATTTCGTTTGAAACGAAAAATAAGTTCCGAAAATTTCACTGCGAGACGGGTTTGAACCGACAACTCTTCTATTCATTCTAGTGAAAATTTTGGAACTTGCATTTGCATTAAATAAATTGATCTTAAATTATTTTTTGTCTACTGGCCGTAAAAATCCTTTATTAAGGTCTTACATTAAACGTTTCGTCTGTCGACGCCAGACGTTGTCAGCAATAAAATTGAAATCTGTTGAGAACCATTTTTATAAATACTTAGTAAATCACAATTTATCTCTTCAAAATATATCTATTCAAAACTTAACATTTAAATTCAATCTTATCATCAGGTCTTCAGAAAATTACAAAGTTTGAGAGTGTCGACATGAGACAAGCTCATCACATAGATTCCATTACACAGGATTAAGTCATTCTGAAAAATTTAAATTATTATGCGAGCGTAGAACAAAGCGGCTTTACATTTTGTTTCTTAAAGTTGAATATACCCATGGTTCTAGCTATGTATTAAATCACAAATTTTTTTGTGGGCCAACACGATACATCTACCTCTGAGACCATGGTTACACGGTCATCTTAATTAACCAAAGTATGAACAATGAAAATGCGCTCTTCCTGACTTAGTCAGGTTATATATAAAAGCAAGGTTTGCTCATTAGTGTGACATCACATGTAAAAAGCCGAGTTTCAATATAACGAACAAAATGTCAATATTTGTATAAAAAGATTGTTTAAAGTATAATTGCAATGTATTAATGCAATGTATTAATACAACATATCCCAAAATAGACGTTAAAAATCTAAATATTAACATTTGTAATTAGTAGATTCTATGAGGTAGTCATATTTGTGACTAAGAAATTGTATGTCTGTTCTTGTATTTACAGAAAATCTATTCTTTTTTATGTGATACATCTCTTTGAAAACTCTACGTTTATAATTAGTTTCTGTTTCTAAAATCTTAACACCGTCAAAATCAAAATGGTGATTCTCCTCGTGAGAATGTACAAAAAAAGATGAAAAAATTTTTTTTAAGTATCACAGACTTGATAAAGGATTTTTGCTGACAGTGGACAAAAAAGAATTTAAGATTAATTTATTTTAAAAATTAGAGTTACATTATGCCTAAGGCCAAAAACCGCAGAAATGCATGTAATCACATCATTTTTGTATAATATATTCTTGTATTTGGATTTATGACTCGGTTATCTTTAAAGTAACAGAATTTTTCGAGGGAGATAATAGAAAATGAAACGTAAGCGATTTAAAAAAACAATATAGTTAGAACGACTGTGAAGGAATTATGTTTGAAATAGTTTCCTCAGTATGGAGAGTTATTCGAAATAGGGCAACAAGAGCGTGGCGACCATAGAGCGAGGAAACGACACCCATAAAAATTTCACCCCCGGCCTCTCTAAGCACGGCTAATTCAAAATGGCGGCGCCGCCCCTATATCATTCCCAACCCCAGGCCGTTGCTCGGGGCTCAAGAGGGGTGGGGCCTTCCAAAGTATGGCGCGCTCTCCCTTCATCTCAGAACTTCGCCAAATTGAAATCCTGCATTTTCCCCGGGAAGCGCGCGACGGCTTATCTCGAAGTTGGAGCTTTGCCGGGATAATTCTTGCCCGGCCGGGATGGAGTCGATTCGCCGCCGCCGGACGAATTTCAAAGCGAAATAGCTTCTGCCCCCGGAACACACCGAAAACGAGATATTCGCCAAATCACTCCACATTTATTTCCAACTCACTATTCCCAGAGTAAATGGTTTCTCGTTAACCCCAAACGTTTAGACGCTTTAAACTTTCATACACATTTTTTAATTACAACCTTTACTTTTCTTTAACCTTTCCATTTATTTTTACACACAAAAAAATGAATTATTAGGGTGGTCAAAAAACCTGTTTTCTTCTTAAATGGCGTTCTCAAGAATTATTTCTTCTAGTGCTCAAATGAGTTATGAAGCTTACTGAACTTAAAGAAAAAATATTTAGGATCTCTTCGAAGCCATTTGAAAAAGATTTATTCTATTAAAATGGGATTTTTGCATATTTTTAAATACTTTCTTTCTCCTTGTGAAAGTAAAACAGAACTACTGAATGTAATTACTTGAATAAAAATTTTCCAATAGGTACATTTTTTTTTCATTAAAAAGTTGGCTAAAAAATTTTTTGCCGGATGTGACGTGTCAGGGTCACAGGCTTGATAGGACCGAGTTTTCGATACTCTTTTGTAAAATATTTTTTTCTCAGAAATTAAGTAATCAACTTTTTCTTAATATATTATATTTTTTAGAGTTTTAGACAGTACTTGAAGAATATATTACCTGAAATTCATTCAACTACCCCATTGACGATATTTATAATATATCTTATTTTTATTTTAATCGTACATTGAATTTTGTAATAATATTTAGGGGTCACTTTGGTATTTTGTTACGAAAATATCCGTGAGGATTGCCTAAATATTTTTTTTTCTAAATTTGAAATAAATGAAGGATCAATTTAAAAACAACAATTTTTGGGAGCACTATTTAAAAAGAAAAAAAATAAAGTTTACCTAATTGGTTCCAGGTTATTATTTTTGAAATTGCATGACAATAGATATATTATATGCTTAAATTTAACAATCACAATGTTTAAAAAATGTTTTAACAATGTTGAACATTCCGAATATTGCTGAATGGTTTTTAAAGGCTTTAGAATTATTTCATTAATGAAAAATCTATCAAGATTGATAAAAATTGTGCCAATTATGTGGATTAAATAATAAAATAATATCAGCAACTTTGTCAAATGTTTGTGAATAAGAATTTTTTTTAAATTTTGACTCTGCGCACCATCCAGATTAGGGCGAAGTGAAAATGATCAAATTAATCGAATCGTTTGAGCTGAGAGAAAAAAATTGTGAGTTGGCATCCGGAAAAAGTAGAAAATTAATCTTTTTATATCGGATAATATCTTCTGTTCCGTTTATGAATTTAAAAATTTAAAAAAAAATCCTACTGGCTAAAAAATTATGGGAAATATTTGGTACATACAGTTTTTGTTAGTGAACAGTAGTGAAAAATAACAAATTAAAAAATGAACTTTTTCTTTACATTAGAATTCTTGAAAATGTGCAAAAAATGTTTGTTTTTTATTGAGTTAAATGCACATTTTTTTGGAAATGTTCTTTATGTTGAACCTGATATTTCTTTAGCTTGAATCGAAGAAACTTGATATTATTTTGCTTTAATAGAAAAACAAATTTTTCGTAATTTCAAAATCGTGAATTTGATAATTTTTCACGATCTTAAACGATTTTCGAACGCCTTGTAATTACAATGAAAAAAATTATTTCTCATGAAAGCAAAATAACAGTGTATTTCTTCGATTTGAGCTGAAGAATTTTCAGGTTCGACACATTCAACTTTTTTCAAGAAAGTTTGCATTTAACTTAATCTAAAAAAACATGTTTTTTAAACATTTTCAAACAAATTTTAATTGAACAAAAAAATTATTTTTAATTTGTAATGGTTTGTACTGTTCACTAGACAAAACTGTACATACAAAAAAATTTTCATATTTTTTAAACCAATAGATGGGATATTTTTTTTATTTATCAAAAATTTGAATGTTCAAATCCGAAAACCAAACAGAAGATATTATCAGATTTCAAAATTCTATCTGTTAATCCGAATCAACAGAAAAATTTTTTACTTCAAATTCTTGCGAATCAATCAAAATTCAATGGTAGCTACCGATCTTCAACATTTCTATTTTATTCGTGAATTAAATAATATTTGTGTTTTGTCATAATCACTCTGTTAATTGTTCTTCATGATTGTACGTGAAAAAACATGTTAAAAACATTTTCCGTTTATAATTTTTTGAAAATGATCAAAAAACAAGTTTCAAAAAATTTAAACTCTTGCTTTTATTTTTGGAAAGATTTCATAATTATCTAAAGAATCTAAAGAATTAAATTATTATATAATATATGATTGTGAAATATTTGATATATATATATATATATATATAATCAATAAAATCTAAAGAATCTAAAAGAATCTAAAGAAATACGTCTCTACTTTCAAAATCAAAAATTTGTAATTGTTATTTTGAGCTTTCAAATTTGAAATCATGGAACTGTTTCTTTAGCTCAATATGAAATCTGTCTGAAAATAAAATATTTAAAAAATATATCACAACGGCGGGAGCAAGAGCATACATGTTTTTCACAGTTTTTAAAGAATTTTGGTTAAAAAAAAACTTTTTCCAACTCAGTATTTTCTTAAAATAGTATGTTGATCGATTTGTTTCAAGAGGTATTTCCAATGCTTCAAATGCATTAAAAAGTTGAATGTTATTCATTGTTTACAGTAAAAAAATTGCCCTTCACATAAGCTTATTTAAAAACACCCAAAAAACTTTCTTGAATTCAAAATGCTATTTATTATGCAAATTAAACAACTCGAAATATTATTTTACAAAAATATTCATAAGAAAGTAGATTTCATTTCAAACTTTAAAAAATTTTTAAAAGGGAGACATTAAGCTCAAGATTTGTTCCAATTAAAAAATTTAATGAAGGTGGCAATTTTTAGAAATGTGTCATTGTTTGGATTATTACCTTCTTCTATTTTAGAAAATGGAATGATCTGAATAGATTGGTTCTAAATCAACTTACAGAAAATTATACATAATTTTTTCCACAAGTATAATTTTTCCGCCTGGGTTATGCCCATTTGCTCTTAATTAAGAGGGGCGTTGGAAATAATATTAGAGCAAATAATTTGTAGGTAGTAGAATTTTGGTGACATTTGAGAGGAAATTGATGTCACTTTGAATGACGAGAGATGATAATTAGGGTGATATGAAACGAGAAAATGATGATGGGGTTACGATCGATGAATTTCTCGCGCTGTAGTGCATATTGCGAATTAACCGGAATCAGTGTGGTCGACTCATTATTTGTTATTCGCCAGATAGGAATGCGAATTCGGTAGCGGAGGGATGCGTCCATCCCAGAAATTTCAACAGCCGCCCAGATTTCGTGTCCCGCCGTTGACCACCGAAAGTCTCAAATTCCGCTGGAAATAGTTCCCAAATTAACGATCATTTTCAAAATCCTTCGCTCTGATTGGAGATTAGAAATTCTTTTTTTAATTCCCTCGAATACTTCAGACAAAAATTATTTTAAAAAGTATGATAATACATATTTTTTTTATAAAATAATTTATCATATAAAGTTTATCATCTGGATATTATTTTATTATTATTATGCCATCAAGTCAAATCCCTTTCGGGGTAAGCGTAACACCGCTTCGACACGAGTCGCTGATCAATCCCTTTAGCAATCGCTCCAGGTGAAGAGATTCACAGAGGCACTCAAACTTACTGATAAACCCATATGAAGATCCATACTCTTTATCTCACACATCCACTAAGCAAAACTCTCCACGAGGGTACATTAGTATCAAAAATCTTTCGATTCAGGCGTTTCTCTTATTCTTATAAGCAAATGTCCTCCATACATCCCTATTCATGCATACATCTTTTGCTTCGTTTACTTCTATACACTTTTTCATGCAAGCTCTTGTGTTTGTACGACTCTTTATACCTCTTCGCTTTAGAGTCTCATTCACACATTCCAGCTATTCGTTCCTCGGTCTACCTCTGGATACGCTACCATTCACCTTACCTAAATACACTTGCTTCGTTAAGCGTCCTTCATTCATTCTCTCAACATGAACAAGCCATCTTGGCAAATTTCTATCACTCTTACCAATCAATGTTTCTTCTACGCCACATGTTTTGAGGACCCACTCAATTATATACAGAAAACATTTTTTGAATAAAAATGTATATTTATTTTTGTATAAGAACAAAAAACTAGATCGTCTCACCTTTTGAAGAGTTGTTATCCATTTATCCATTTAAACACATTCTTTTTATAGGATAAAAAATTAGTTGGGTATAAAAGTAGTATATAAATAAATTGAAAAAGATCAGTTCAGACCAATGGAAGTAAATATTTAGAAAAGAATTGGAAAGTATTGAAAATAACTGTCCGTAACTAAGGGAGAGTAATTATAGGAAATAACTGTTTTGAATATAATAACAAAAAATTTTTAATATTAAGGGTTGGGAATCGAAGTCTTAGAGGAAATTAATTTCAATAAAATGAAAATCGTGTACCATGAGTTGAAATTGTGTGGGTCGTTATAGAATCAACGGTCGTCTGTTCTTGAATGAAGTACGAATCGATAAAGACCTCGCACGGGAAGTAGCGCACATACAGATAATCGCAGACAATTATTTCAAGTTGCAACTTAAATTATTAATTTAATTTCAAACAATTTGTAGTTTTATCCATAGATAACAGTCAATTATTTTCAAAAATTGGATACTGTTGCGTATGGAAATAATATTTGACGATTGAATGTGCTGTATATTGAAAAGGGTTTGGGGAAGGTCGCGGAATTAGCGCGAATTTTTCCGCGGCTCGGGGCGTACTGACCTCGCCCTTATTTTTCGCCCCGGTTCTGTACTTTCCCCTTTTCCCGCACACCCTCGCTAGACTCTACAAGGAATTTTTACGATTCTGCGCGGAAAAATGCGTTTTTCCACTGGCGAGCGTGCGCGTCCTTTTACCCCTTTTTCCCTTCTTCCGTTCTGGTAAAGCTTTTTTCGCGAGCACGCATTGTTTCTGCGATGCAAGAGAGAAGACTTGGTCGATGAAGAATCCAAAGCCCTGGAATCCTTGAATAAGAAGGAGGAATTTAATATGAAAACGCGAAATGTCGCAGAAAATTTTTCAAAAATATTATCTCTATATCGATATTTTATCAAATTTGTTGAAGTGTATTTAATGAGAAATGCTTTTGGTTGTGATCTAAGTATTCAAAAAAATATGAATTTTATGGTTGATGAATATTCAAATGCTCAAATTTGCATTAGTAGCTGAATAAATATATTTCGTACACAGAAAAAAGCTAGGCTTATTTTGAGCCAAATATTCGCCTTTTTTTGAGACGCAGCAAAATCTAGCCAAAAAGGTTTTAAATTGAGACTTTGCAAAAAAGTCTCAGATTAAGTCTGATTATTGCCCTGAATAAAGACTGATTTTTGTCTTAATGTGTGACTTATATTGAAAACAACAGACGAATTGTCAATGTCAGTTGTGACCTAATGTCATAATATAAGGTCTTGTGTATCTTAACTTTGAGATAAAAACTTCAAAAATAAAATAGTATATGATTATGAACTGTCACAACAAAAATAATTGACAGTTTACATTGCAGCCTGAATTAAAAACTTTTCAGAAAATTTAGGACTCAAAATGAGACCTTCAAGTTCAGCTTTTATCTGTGTAGGGTGGTCCAAAAACTTGATTTTGTAAAAATGAGATTCACGTTTCTGGGTTTTAATTTAGCTTGCGGGAGATTCTTAGAATTTGTAGGGGAGTCTCCAACGAATAATTTTTGCTAAATTACTTTCAATTTTTACGCCACCCACGCCCCGTTATGAAGATCCAAAATTGGCCAAAAAAACTGACTTTGACCATTTTGCGCAAAATTGACACACATGAGCTCCGTTTTTTCCTTTTTTGCCATAAATTATTTTTATTTGACAAGTGAAATGTTTTTAAGCATTTTGAACAAATTTTTAATTCTTTAAGCAATTTCCATTTGTTTAATTTTTTTCCTACTGACTCATTGCAAGGTACTTTTTTACGTTTAATCGGATAATTAGTCATTGTCAGGAAGACTGATCTTTGTTTCAACCATTTACACTTTAATAATTAATTATTATTTACTTGTAACTTTTTAAAAAAAATGGTGTAAAACTCTAGTTTATCAAAAAATTTGGTCAGCATTTTCGTTCATTATTAGATATCTACGTCATTCAGGTATTACTAGTACTATCCCATTCTGTAATAAATTTGTATTTTTTAAAGTAATTTTTTATTGTTTAAACAATTTTGTTCTGGAATAAATGTTTGAGATTAACCTTTTTCTGTAATCAATGGGACAATTTGTCATTCTTAAGATCAACATTTTTTTTTAAAATCATTATCCAATACTTAACCAAATTTGAAAAAAAAATCATATTTTTTTATCGCATATCCATAAAAATGTACAATCAATCCTTAATAAATTGTTTGAACAATTAGATAAAGGTTCCAACAAAAAATGTTGCTCTTAATAATGACAAATTACCGCATTAATTACAGAAAAAGCTTAAAAGAAAGATTAATCTTTCTGACACGGACTAATTGTCAGATTACACACACAAAAAGTATCTTTCAATGAGTAGGTACAAAATGAAAATTACTTAAATAAATGGGAATTGTTTAAACAATTGTAAGTAAGTTAAAAAATGCTTAAAAACATTTCACTTGTCGACTGCAAGTACTTTGCGGTAAAAGAGGGAAAACTAGAGCTCATATGTGTAAATTTTGCGCAAAATTGTCAATTTCAATTCTTTGGGGTATTCTTGGGACTCCGTAAGAGGGTGTTTGGGGCCTCAAAATTCAAAGTAATTTAGTGGAAATTATTTATTGGAGACTCCCCAACAAATTCTGATAATCTCCTACAAGCTAAGTTCAAACCCAAAAACGTGATTTTCCGGGCCATTGCGGCACGTCTTAATTTAATCTTTCTTTAATCTTTAGTCTTTATTCCTTTTGGGAACCTCACAAAATAGGGGGGGGGGGGGTGGCATGCCTTCCATTCGGAAAAAAATTTTCAACAGGTATAATTTTGGACCACTCTAATATTCGCATATACCCAATGGGTATATTTGTATTTCGAATTAATTTTTTGGTAAAAAAAAACATTATTTTTTTCAAGCTATTATTTACTTGAACAGCATAATTAAAGAAACGACTCCACTATAATCATTCTATACATTTTTATGACACAATTTTCCAACGATATCAGAAGGAGTTTTATTGACTATTTTATTGGTTATTTATAAAAACAAAGACCTTAAAGCCAAAGTTTTAGAAAAAATATTCCTTATTTGTTTTTATTATATTTTAGTTCTGTATTGGAAAAACTACTCATGAGGAAAAATTAAAATACTGCGCACAAAATTAATTATTTTATAATGTAAATTTTTATAGCATTCTAAATTAGTTTGAACAGAAAAGCATGTGGAATTGTCAATATTTCTTGTTTTAATTACACTGCAAAATATTTTGGGAAATTTCTCTACAATTTGTTACAAATTAATTTTCAAGTGATATATTGTCAAAGTGCACTTTCGTTCATATTATCTCATGTCATATCTCTCTCGCTCTTCACAAATAATGAAAAATGCATTCATATCTTATGAATTTGAAATAAATTTTCATGTATTTCAGGTTATATTTAATTTTTAACATTTCAAAACCTTTAAGTAATATTACAGAAAGTTTGGGAAATATTGTTTAATTAATGTTGAGGAAAATTCCCGAACTCCTGAGTATTATTCCAGAAAATTAGGGAATTTTTCAAGCAAATCTTGGGGAAAATTCCCTAAATTTTTAGTAACAAGTTTCCACAAAAATTCAGAGAATTTTACCAAAATTTTGGTATATATTACTTCCAAACGATTTTAAGGAAAATTCCATTAAAAATTTGTTACAGTGTATATACCACAGTGGGTATCCTAATTCTTACTACTTTTAAGCACATCCTTTTTAATTAGAAAACTATATTTCACGGTTCATGACTTTATAGATTTCCTAACACGGTGAAGTGCCAGCATATTTTTTTATTCAAAAATTTGTTGTCAAATCTTCGAATTTCTCTAATAAAAAGCACACCCTTTTTTATTTAATTTGGAGAATTCATTCAAAATTTTGAGATAAATTACATAGATAGTTTAGCATTAACTATGGAAGTAAAATATAAAAATTATTAACTAAAAATCGAATTTCAAAATTTGAAAAATGTCTTGACTACCGCAAAAATGTTTGAATATGATCATGCAATCTCAAATTCTGGATAACCTAAAAAACTTGGAATAGAAAATTCCTTTTTCATAAAAAACTCACAAATAACTTATAAGCACGGTTCAAAATTTTAATATTCTGCTTATTTGGTCACTTAACTTATTATCAAATAGTAATTATTTTTAAAAATATCAGAATCTTGTAAGTGAACTTCTTGTCAATGAAACTGAACTATTTCTTCAAATTTTGCTATGTTTAAAAACTTATTAATTTAAATTGAAAGGCTATTGATTAAGCAAGCATTCTTATAAAGTTACCATAGAGAGACAGGAAAGCTGCTATCGATTTTCTCGAGGAAATTAATTACTTCTCAGGATTCTTAATGATACAGTTTAAGGTTAAACTGAGATAAAACTAATATTTCAAAATATTGTGATAATTTTTTTATTTCTTATTATCATTTTGACGAGATTTTCATTTAAAAAAATGTCTCAATCACTTTATCGAAATTTTTATATTGATAACTTAGTACATAGTTAGCTAAAAATGACAATGAATAGTTAGTATATCAAAAATGATACTTTCACATTAAAGAGTTGATTAATTTTCTACAATTCGAAATAAATTCGTACAATAAAAAAATAATTAAAAAAATGGATGTGCATAATAAGTTTCTTTCAAAACAAATAAGAAATTTTTACTTTAATGTTTCAGAAGTACAAAAAATATGACTACTCGAATGATCCCAGTTTTTAAATAAGAAGAAACAGAGATTTAAATAGATATGTAATACCGAAAACCGAATTTGAAATAATATGAAAAAGTGAAAAATCAGGGAAATGAAAAAAGAGCGAGATGTGAAACTGCAAACTTAATTTTGAATAAGATTCCAATCGAAAAGAGATTCAAGCGAAAATGGGTTCAGTTTGTATGACACAAGTAGGTATATATTTTTTAATATTTTAAATTAAAATATTATATTGCATTGCGAATATTTGTAAATTTATATTACATTTATAGAGGCCGTAGCTGATTAGTTGTTCCTGCAAAAATGGCATATGCACTGCATCACAAAATTCTCTTATGAGTGTTATTTTAGGCGAATATGTAAAATATGGTAATGTAATCAAACTAAAATAATATTATCATTTACAGAATTAAACATTCATTTGGTAATAATACATTTTAATTTGAGTACAAATTTCAATACAAAAAGTGAATACAAAATATTGCTTCGAAGTGTCAAATTTTGAGGTTTTCAACTTGGTATTTCTCAGCCATTATTATGTAAAATTAATGAAATTCGTCTTTATTCTAAAGATATGTCCCTAACATTAATATTTTCAATCGAAATTTAAGAGAATTACATACCTTAATGTACCTTTATTTCTCTCATCCGGAAAGAACAAAGAAGGACCTAATTTTTAAAAAAACTTTAATTTTACAAAATGATTAAATTTTAAAACTAAAGCAATCGAATTCAATGAGCTAACTTTAGTCTTATTGCCTTACTGTTTCAAACCGAATAAAAAAGGGTTGAATTGATGCGATTTTCAAAAGTATTTTAAAATATAAAAATAGGAGGTGCCATCGTGCCTGTTTCATACATAAAGGTATGTCATTCTCTTAAATTTTGATTGAAATTATTAATATTAGGGACATATCTTTAGTAAAAAGTTGAATGTCATTATTTTTACATAATAATGACGAAGATATATCAAGTTGAGATCCTAAGAAAATTGACATTTCGAAGCAGTATTTTGTATATACTTTTTGTATTGAAATTTGTACTTTAATTAAAATGTATTCTTCCCAAATGAAAGTTTTATTCTATAAATGATTTCAAAATTTTCGTTTGATTACGTTATTTTACACATTCGCCTATAATAACATTTTTGTCATGCAGTGTACATGTTATTTTCGCAATGCACACAAACATTTAAAAATAATTTTTAGAAATGTAAATAAATATTAACACTTATAAATAGTGAAACTCGACTCTACGAAGATCCAAGAACATTAAATGTCACTATCAAAGTTTTTTTTAAATTACGTCACAACCACGTCCAAACTCTATTCTGGAATGACCCATTAGTCAAGAATTGAAGCATAACACAGGTTAATAATAAACGCAGAATAACACAAAGATGTATTGGTTAAAGTTTCTTTCTTCCCTTTTTTAAGTTTCGTTAAGGTGAATATTTATTTTTAAAAAATAGCATACAACCTTACAGGATAAATATCGAAGCAACTTCTTTCAGACTAAAAAGTTTTTCTCTTTATACTTTATAAAAAAAATTAAAAATGACATGTGGGAAAAAATAATTTCCGTAATAGCCCGACTCTCTTGAAAATTCACTAAAAATCGGTTTTAAAAAGAACCGAATTTCATTCAGTCTAAACAAAGACAAAGTTCATTCTAAATTGTTTGCAATTCACCTTCAACTTGTATTATGTCTTTGAAGATAACATTCTACGACCCCATAAATAATATCTATAAACCACCCGATACAAAATCCTCCTAAACTCCAACATTTCATAAATGTCCTATCGCAACAACCAATCTTAATCAGACTCTCAGAAAGGAATCTTCCCTGATCACGTAGCCAGCTCCTTGTACCCTTACCTTAACCCAGGGTTTTCGAGGGTGGAAATGAGAGAAGGAGCACCGGGCCAAGCTAACCCCCGCGAGGCCATAAATTCGCTCCTCGTTC
Source organism: Melikaiella ostensackeni (assembly GCA_032362435.1). Lineage (NCBI taxonomy): Eukaryota > Metazoa > Arthropoda > Insecta > Hymenoptera > Cynipidae > Melikaiella > Melikaiella ostensackeni. Next base: position 41,798,618 of record JAUMHM010000005.1, read on the forward strand.
TGCCCGAAATTCTACCTTCTACCTTCTACAGGTCGTTGTACAATGTACATGTGTCTACACACGACTCTTCTCTAGTGTTGGTTTCGGTTAGTCTGCGATAGGGACTAAGAATATATATAGAGCGGTATATAAATTCGCCTCGCGGAATAAGGATCGGACCATGCAACCCCCTTTCAGACGTCGCGTCGCTCGGGTACACCCTAGTGAGAAAGGAGGGTGGGAGGTTCGTTCGGGGTCGTCGGATGGTTTTCACCAAACTGGAAGGAGGCACCTTCTTGGATCAATAAATGATTTAGCATTCACAAAATGGCGGGTTCTGCAGGGGCGGAGAAATAATTTAATCTACCTTAGACTCTGCAGCGTCTACTTTCACCCCCGCCTCCGCTAAAACGACTCGCGGGGTTCGCTCGGTTCTCACACCCCTCTTTTCAACTAACCTCCACCCTTAGATTGCTTTCCTTCTCACTTCCTCTTTCTCTTTCTCTTCCTCCTTCACCCTCTTACTCCTCTTACTCCTCTTACCTCTTACTCCGCTCTTCCCTCGACACCGTCAGCAGACTTTGGAGAACTCCGCTAATACCTACGTGGTTCTACCATACAGGATGGTACCATTCGGCACCATTAGACTATTTGAATCTCGACTTTTGAGATGCCTCGAATAGTTCCAGACGCCCCATGTGAGCGAATTCTATTCCCAGGGCACACGTCTGCATACTTGTGTGCTTAGGAGCAGACGTAATCTTTCTCGAGAAGGCTCCCACAATCCTACATTGTGGAGACTTGCAAAGTGGTCTTTCATTTTTTATGAAGCTTTGCATGAGGTAATGTGGGGAAGTTCGATCAGTTTTTAAATATGATAGTAGGAGTTTGCGTAGATGTCAATGTGACTACTAGGAGATCGTTCATAAACTACCAACGTTATTTCAAGCACTTGTTCCACCTTCTCTCCTAACGAATGATCCCCCCCCCCCTAAGTGTGATGTCACTAATTCGGAATTCTCGGCAGCACTTTTTCTTTGCATATGATTTAATAGTCCTTGTCTACAGAATCAATTTCAAGTATGCTTGTACGACACAACTTTAATCAAAAATATTAGCAACCAATATTCTTTTAAAGAATTTATGAGAATTTTTTTTATGATAATATATATTAAGGTGGTCCAAGAAAGGCTTTATTCTTTTTTATGAAATGGTTCCCCTATAAATTGTTCGTTTTGCTTATTTTATTTTAAATGCTGCCATGTGGAGTATTTAAGTTTGACAAACCTGTGGAATGTATTACTTTAATGGAATACATCACCCAGATTTTTGACAGAATTAAAAAGAATATATATTTAGGGATCTCGCTAGTCCATTTTTGCCAAAAAATTCTGATTTTGTCTCAACTGCCACTGTTATGGACTATTTTACTTTGGAATATCTGCACTATATTGCGTCTAGTGAAATACATTACCCACATTTCTTAAAAATTCTGTAAAAAAATACGGTTGATGTATTTCACTAAAAGTAATGCAGTCCGTTATGTCAAAGAAAAATAATCCATTAACAGCGGCAATTGAAATAAAATCAGAATTTTTTGGCAAAAATGGGTCTGCGAGACACCTAAATAATTTGTTAAATTTATATTGAAAATCTGGGTGATGTATTTCATTTAAAATAATACAATACAGACATGCCAAAGTAAAAGAATCTACTAACAGAGGAAATTATAATAAAATAAGCATTTTTTGAAAACATGGGTTTGCGTGAACGCTAAATACCACCTTGATCAAAAAGTTTTAAGACTTTATTTTTAAATCCAAAAATACAAGTTTATCCATCATAATCAGGTGAATTCGGTGGTTGTTGGATGATATTCGTTTCGTTTTTAGCCAAATGCTCACGGATAACGGTGGCATTGTGCGACGGTGCGTTATCGTGGTGCAAAATCCACGAGTTGTTTGCCCACAAATCCGGTCTTTTTTGGCGA
>JAUMHM010000005.1:41800686-41815235 GCA_032362435.1 Melikaiella ostensackeni
CGTGCCAGCGGAAAACGTTCGATCTCGTTAGAGTATCGTTGCCGAAATACTTCTCCAACATTTCCAAAGTCTGCGCATCGTTAAATCCATTTTTAATCCAAAATTTAATGCAAACTCGTTGCTGCAAAGTCGATGACATTTTTTTTTGTGAAAAATCGAAATCACACACAAAGATAGATATACATAATAAGGCGTCTCTTCAAATTCTAGCAACACAACAAAAAAAGAAGAATTGAAATCGGCAAAACGAGAGCGCCACACGGTGACGAGTCCTAAAACTTTTTGATCAAGGTGGTATGTTTCTAAAATTCTGAAAAAATTCAGGAGTCATTTTGACACCAAGAGAAACAATTTGAAGAGATTAATACTAAACGCTTCCTGGAAAAATTTACTTTCACAATGAAATGCAATGAATTACAATAAAGTATAACAATATGAAAATTCTAATTTTCTGTAAAAACTTGTAATTTATTGTAAATTTTGTAAAAGTGTCCGAATTGCAGCAAAAATTTATATTTTTAGTTGAATTATTTTTGCAATTTTTCACAATTTTGACAGATTAAAAAAAAAACGAAAGAAAATCACAAAAATAATTCTACTGAAAACTACATGCTTTTTCTAGAATTTTGACATATTCATAAAATTTTACAAGTAATTACATATTTTTACAAAAACTTACAATTTTAGCATCATTTATTGTAAGTTATTGTATCGTGTTGTAAAAATAAATTAGAATTTCATGCTACACTTTTGTATTTTTGGGTTAGGCTGTGTAACAGCTCAGTTGAGCCTCGATATTTACCTCCTGGTAAAGTAAAGGTGTTATTGTGGTCATAAAGATATTATTATTGTTAATATTATTTTTTAAAAATTCAAAAGATTTCAGGGAATTTAAAACTATTTCATGGAATTTTGAAATATCACAAAACATTTCTTTAAAATTGTATAAGGGATTCCGAATAATCCCTTGGACTCCCTTGAAACATTTTGAAATCAATGTATTTATTTTTAAATCCATGTCAATCTTTGAAATTAAGTGAAATTGCTTCAAATCCTTTACAATCTTCCAAAATCGCTTGAAATCTTTGAAATCCCGTGAAATCCTTTCAAGCGCCATGTGAAATGTTGAAAAATTCCATGAAAGCCTTGAAATCCTCTGCAATCCCACAAAACCCTTCATACTTTTGTTGTCCCATCTATCTGCTGAAGTCTTATAAAATACCTTGGAGTTCCTCAAAATCCTATGAACTTTCCTTGAAACCTTGGAAAAACTATGAAATCCTTGGAAAGTCCTTGAAATCTGTTGAAATTTTTTGAAATTCCTTGAATTTCTTTGGTATCTTTTACAGGCAATATTATTGACTCCTGGAAATTCTTTAAAAATGGCTTTAAATCCATTAAAATCTCTTGAAATCTCTAAAAAATTTGAAATTCCGTGAATTCCTTTTAAAATCCACCTAAAATCTTTAAAAATCTAGTAAAATGACATGAAATCTCCTAAAATCATATGGAACCCTTACCCCTATAGTACATTCTTAGAAAGCCCTTGAAACCTTCAAAATTTCATAAAATCGTTGAAACCTCATAAAGCCCCTTGAAATTTAGTAAAATCCGAAAGGAAATTTCTTGAAATCTTCGAAACAATATGAAATCCTTTCAAAAACTTTTAAAATCTCTTGAGATCTTTTTAATTCTTTTCAAATTTTTGAAATCTCCTGAAATGTTTCTGATAGAAACTATAATTGAATCCTTTGAATTCTTTGAAGAAAGGTTTAAAATTTCTTGACATTTTCTTTATCATTTTAAATCTTTGGTATCCCATAATATCCCTAGAAAATTCCTGAAAATAGTGTCAAGTATCCGATGTATTATCTTGGATGATATTTCAACTTGAGTTATATTCTATTTTTTGTTTTTAATTTGTTTACATACTAGTGTTTTTCATGATTAATTGATTACCGTAACGAGCCATGACAACTCCCACCAATAGTTCGATCATGATATTTGCTCTTCCGTGTTCAAATTACTGATGGGAGGTGTCACGTCTTATGAAGGTATACAGGTATTAATCAAATAATGCCTCAAAAATAAATAAGATAAGGACAAAAATAGTTGCCTTGAACTTCTTATTAAGTTCGTATGAGTTATGTATGTATATATATACATGTAATTTTTGAACAAAATCTACTTAAGTATTCCAGAATATCCTAAAGACATATTTCTGCTCCCCGCAAGCGAGATGAACCTACTTCCAAAACAATTCTACACAACCCCAACAAAAACGGAGTTTTTTGGCAATCCAAGACCAGAAGCCTCGTTCGAGGAATATTTTAACCTAATGGGGCATTAAAGTGGATTTTAGGACGGGCTGTAGCATAGCGTTCGGCTTCGGGGATGCTAGACGTACAAGATCCCTAAATATTAAGAGGGCATTAACGTGGGCAGCCATTTTGCAACCCACCCACCCCGGCCCACTTTCATCTCCTACAACTTCTGGACCACCAACGAAGCGCTAGATACCGTATAAGCGAACCTTCTCTGCCGTATATTATTATATTATAAGGGTGTGCTTCCCTACCACCCGTTTCGTCGTCTCATCCTCTAAAACTCCCACCCCCTTGCCACCCACCGAGTCCCTCTTCTCCTAGGGAACCCAAAGTACCTTACAAGATTATGGAAATCGTGGTAGGCGTTAGAAGGGTTGTAAAATGAAAAATATGCCCTACTGAACAGCCTTTATGGCTAATTCATTAACTTTCTGGATAAGGTTATATATAGTGTCGGTCATTTCTTACTAGGAGTGAATTTATTATTGCAATTATTCAAAATAATAGTTTCTTCTTATCAAATATCATCATGGTTCAGAGTCCAGAAACAGCGACATACCATTTTTCTTTTTTTATGTTTTAATCCTTTCATTCCTCTTCTTTCCTTCGACTTATTTTCTCCTTCTTTCACTTCTTCCCCATAATTTCTTTTGCTCCCTACCATATCCTCAATTTTCCCCATTCTTTCTCTTCTCATCTCCTTTCCTTTTCATAAACTATCTTCTTGAAAACACACTTATTCCTAATAAAAAGAGTCATTAATATCAACTCAATAAATATTCATTAAATAGAGGAAGTGAACGGATAGTGCGCAGTAGGAACATTTGTTCTCATCGCATATCTTCATTAGGAGGTTGGTAATTGGTGTAGGTCTCTCGGTGCTTAGTTCTTGGAGGTGCGAGGTGTTCCGGAAAAGGATGAGTGGGTGGGTAACCTGCATGGCGATGGGGTTGGGCGGTGGTGGGGCGGGGGGAGAAGTAGGAGGAGGAGAGTAACTACTGGAGACCAAGCCACTAGAGTTCCTCCAAGTTTGTTGTGTGAGAAAACAGGGACTGATTTGAATTTATATTGCTTGGCAGCACCCGTCTGCAAGGGGTTGTGCAACGCACTGCTCTAAGGAAATTTCCATATATCTGAGAAACCGCGAGGTCGCACAGCTCACGAAATGAATTGTTCTCCTATTTGAATTTCCTCCGCGTTCGAACCTGATCGTCATTTGGAAGCACCAGACAGGAAGCAGAGCGAAATTCATTCTATGGTGTTTGTATTCCATTTATTTTCTTTATTTTCCCTACTTTTCGTCATCTCTTTCCCCTTCATATCCTCATTTTGCGCTATCTTAATTTTTCTCAATGAATCTCGTATAATCTCCTCTTTCCTTTTTTTAATCGTTCCTTTCAATTTTATTGCAACCCTTGTTCCGTTGGAAGAGAAGTTTAATTTCTCTCTTCTCTATTTCCCTCTAAAGTCTCCTCTTCTTATATCTTTTCATTCATTACCTTCCTATATTTCCTTCATATTTTTATTACCACCTCAATCTTGTTCTTCCATCTATTCTAAATTTCTTCTCTTTTCTTTTAGTTTATCCATTTTATAATTGTCATTTTCCTTCCTTCCACATATGTATTTTTTCCTTCTTTTATCTATTTCATTTAGGGAGCGTCCACTAATTACGTAAGACTTTTTTTGAGAGGAGGGAGAGCCTAAAGCATATTTTTACTTATGCTTCCTCTTTCTAATTACTTTTTTTTAAACATGCTAATTGAAAGCAGTTTTGGATGTTAAAATTACATTTTATACTACTATACACATTTTATCATTATTCGTTTTATTTCTTTTTCATTATGTAATACATATATTCATTATAACATAACTCCAATAAGCATAGAGTCAAGGAGTTAACTATTCTGGAAATCTGGTGTACACCTTTCATGTAATCTCGTGGAATCCATGGAAATCTTCGCAATCCTTTGAAATTCACACAGAAAAAACAGATGTGAGTTTTCGTTGCGGGTAATTTTGAAATGGGTAAAGTTGAAGTTTTTCGCATCGAAACAAAAGAATATACAATAAAGTTGACATGGTAACAATGCCCAATGTGGTGGATAAATTTTACCATGTGAGGGTAATTTTTTTGCAGGTAAAGATTACTCTGAAATCGGGGTAAAGATTACCCTTTTTTTCTGTGCAGTGAATTCTTTTGAAAATGTTGTACACCCCTTAAACTTTTTTGAATCATATAAAAATTCCTGTAAGATCCTTTGAAATCCTGTGACTTCATTTGAAATATTTCGAAATCTTTTAAAATCTCTTGAAATTCTTTGAATTCCATGGATAAGGTACATAATCTCTTGAAATTTCTTTAAAACAATTGAGCTCCCTGGAAATCCCTTGAAATACTTTTAAAACTGTGGAAACGCTTTTAAATTCTTTGAGATTCCGTTAAATCTATTAAAATCCATGGAAATCCCTGAAGATCTATAAAAATCGTTTAAAATCTTTAAAAGTCCGTGAAATATTTTGAATTGTCACGAGATCCTTTGAGATGTTTGAAACCCCTTTAAAATTCATTAAAATCTTCTAAATTCGTGAGAATCCTTTCAAATTTCTTGAAAACCCTTAAAATATTTTTAAATACATTGAAATTCTTTAAAAGCCATGAAAATTCCTCGAAATCCCTTAAAATCCTTTATAATATTCGGAAATCCTTTTAAATTCTGTTTAACCTTATAAAACCTTACGAAATCATCTAAGATCCGTGGATATACTCTGGAATCTTTTGAAATCTCTTAAAATCCTTTGAGCTCCCGTGATATCATCGAAACCACTTTAAATCTATCAAAATCCATTGGAATCCTTTAAAATACCGTGACTTCTTTTGAAATACTTTGAAATCTCTCAAGATCCCTTGAAATCCCTTAAAATTCTTTGTAGGCCGCGGAAATCATTCTTAGTTTCTTAGAATCCTTTAAAATTGCTAAAAATGCCTCAAAATCCTACGGTATCTGTTGATATCCCGTAAAATTGTTGAAATTTAATTGAACTTTCCGAAGTCCTTCAAAATCTTGTGAAAACCCTTGCAAAATTGAGATTTCCTCTGAAATTGTACTAGGTAATTTCTTCGAATTCTTGAAATATTTTAAAATCATCTAAAATCTGTTGAAATCCTTTCAAATCGCTGGAAACCTTTCGAATCTTTTGAAATCTCGTTTTCAGGATAAATAATTGCTATATCGAGTGAAACTATAAAATATTACGTAAGAAAGGAGGGTGGTGGGTGTCACCAAAATTTTACGAATCTTCACAATAAGGGGGAGGGTGTCTAAAAAATTAAAAATCAGCCTTACGTTATTAATGGACGTTCCCTTATACTTTTCACTAAAAAAAAAATTTTGCAATAAATTTTTGCGATTTGCAATTGTTTGATGGTAATTGGCCACGATGATGTTTAATTCACACCGCGTAATGCGTGCTTTATGGAGTAGCTTTTCTTTGATCGTCGGAAGCTTCCGGTTTCATAATTCACTTTTGATCCCCCTGAAATTCAATGCCACGTTTTAAAGCCAGGTTTTTACGCTAAATTTTCACTCCACGCAACCCTCGTTATGGCGACCGTATGAGCTTAAGCACTTTTTAAACGCGGGGCGTATATTTATGGCGTTACCGCCCTCCCAACGGAACCGCTTCAGTTCTCCTGACCGCGAGAGGTAAGCATAAAGCAATTAAAATCTGGAAACACAAAATGCAGGAATGAGGTTTTATGCGAAATACGCTTTTTCACCTCTCAGAAAAAAAAGAAATTTGTAGAAGAAAGTGAACTGAGTAGATAAGTAACTTTAAAATGTTTAATATTTTCTGTACATTATCACGAGTAGTAACATAAATCATTTTTATAATTGGAATAAAATAATTTAATGGCGGTTTTTCGATGTATTAGTCAAAACCGGTCTGTAATCAATAATTGAAAGTAATTTTATAAACTCAGTTTTGTAATTAATTAAAACACTAAATTTATCATTCAAGCAAGAATTTTGTATTAGTTTTTTCAACGAAATATACAATTTGCGCCATTCCATAAGAAAATGGTACCACTTCGTCAATAGAAAGTTAGAACAGCAAGCATATACCTGGATCCTGGCATTTTAGGCCCAGTGCGAACCCTGTAGGTTAAAAAATGAGTCGCCGGGAAACTTTTGAAGTTGAAATTTCGAAAACCTGCTTTTCGAGAAAAGCGCAACTAAAGTTGGCGTGAGTGTCATAAGCGCACATGTTATATTTTATCTTTAAAACATAAGATTTACCCACTTCCGGATATTTCCGGATCACAAGCATATTGTCATAAGATAGTGCATAGATTGAAGTAAGATTTTTCATCGAAATCCCAAAATTAATACTTTAGACCTTTGTTCACAAAAACGCGAATATCTCCTGAACAGCGATCGACAAAGTGTTATCTTTTCTTATGGAACGACACATTTACATATAATAAAAATTTTTATTGACCTGATTAACTTAGTCTTATTCAAAAGCAACTCTTCTTATACACAGAAAATAATTTTAACATAGAACTACTTTTATAACAAATATTTCTTAAAATGATAGTAAAATTTAACAGTCAATGAAGAAAGTCAGATTTATTTTCAGCATATACTAAAACTAAATAATAAATATTACATAGGTACTGTTGAAAGGTTGAGGTAAATTTGTAATTTTTGAGGTGAAAAAAATTCCCCACATAATCTCAAAATTGTCAGATTCTAATCAACCAAAAGTCTTTAAAGTAGGTGATCAATTTTATATGAAATCGGACAGTCTGACCTTTGTGATGTCACGGAATCGCGTGAGGCTAAAATATATTGTTTTCCAAGGCAAAATATGAGACAAGTATTTTTTGTTTTTATCAAAAAAAAAAATTCACTAACGTATTTAACGTAAAGAAAGTTATAAAAATTTAAAAATTAAAAAAATAGCGTGCATTTTTAGAAAAAATAAAAAGTCAATTTTCTTAAAAAGGCCACATTTGATTTTCTATTTTATTTTATTTTTTTGATTCATTGTAATATGAGGAAGATACTCTGTGAGTTTCTTTCTTGCTAAACTATTCCTTTTTATAGAAGTACCTTGTTTTATAATACAAAACCAATATTTCAAAATATCAATTCTTTTTTAAACATTCATAGTTTTATGCCCTAAGGAACTAAAATCATATACATTTACAGAATATACAGTTACAGAACTGAGAAATAACAGATCTTTCAGATTTTAAGTAAAAAAAAATTGATGAAATTATTATTTTTGCTGTTGTGTTTTGAATAATTTTACTTCTTACTTCTGTTGGATATTTGATCCATTGTGATTCCAACTATGAAGCAGAAAAAACAGAAAATTAAAAACTAGCGAAGTAAGATGTAGATATAATCAAAACAGAACAGCAAAAACAATTTTTCAATTTAAAATCTAAAAGATTTGATATTTCAAAATTATGTAACTATATACTCGTATTCTGTAAATGTGTATGACTTCAGCTTCTTTAGGACATAAAACTGTGAATTTTTAAAAACGAATTGATATTTTGAAAAATTTATTTTATATAATAAACAACAAGTTTTTCTATATGAAGGAATAGTTTAGCGAGGACGAAACTCACAGAACACCTTTCTCATATTACAATAAATCTAAAAAAAATAATAAAAATAAGATGTGGCCTCGTTGAGAAAACTGCCTTTTTAGTTTTTTCTTTTGAAAGAGGTCAGATAGAACTATAAGTTTCCACAAAGAAATATAAATTATGTCAATTTTTTTCCAAAATACATTTTAAAGGAAATTTTCTTTAATTTTTTCTTAATTCACCTAAATTTTCAAGTAGCCCTTAGTTCGTAAAAAATATTTTTTGGTAGAAAACAAAAAAATCGTGTCTTATATTTTGCCTTGGAGAACAATATATTTTAGCTCCAAACAATTCCATAACGTCACTAGGGTCAGACTGCCCGATATCAAATGAAATCGGTCAGGTAACCATGTTGAATGTCTTCAAAGTATTTTATAATATTTTTGAACCATTTGAAACTTATTTGATGTTCGAAAACATTTCTTAAGAAGTTAGAAGAATTTGTTATAAAAATAATTTAATTCAGAGGAATATTGTCTCCTTTTTTAGATTGTTAATGAATTCTGAGAAGTGCAGTAATTTCAAAATAATTCATTTTTTAAAAAAATTTCTAAATAGCTCTAGGTATGCTTCAGGAAAGAATGGTCTTTTTACCTTCTGCGATTAGAATTTCATAATTCAAACTGTAAAAATATTGGTTTTATGGCTCTAAAAACGTATTTACATTTAATAAAAAAATTGATCAAGCATACTGTGTAATATTTATTAATATCAGGTGAGAGTGTAAAGCTAACTTTTTCGGTTTCCACCCGCCCACCTTCTACTTGTCGTTTTTGATCTGCGTAACATATTTGAATTTTGGGGTACTCTAAAAAATTGTATATCAGAAAAATAAAAAATAATAATCAGGCGGTTTACAAAATACGCATTGCCCTTTGAAGATTAAATATTCAGAGAGGGAATCAACACTAATTTCTAAAAAAATTACCCAATTCTTCTTATATTAATTAGTTTATTTCCTTCAATCCAAATAAATGAAAATTTGTTTCTTTACTTAACCCTCAGCAAATTTCCACTGAATCTAAATTTTATTTTATTGTTTTTCACTACAGGTGCTTAGAATATTATGAAGGATGAAAAACTTATTCCTAGCTATTTCACTCGGAAATTTGTAAAGGCAATCCATTGATGATATTTCGAAGACGCCTTTAATATTAAAAATACTTTATCACTCTTTTCATTTTTTTAGTCACTTTTAACTGACACTATTTTTGTTTCACCACACTAACACCATTAACATTTTGAATATATAATTTTCGTGTACTCCATTCTGTGAAGAAATTACATTATCTTTTTAATTTACATTCGTAATAGGATTCGAATAATCGAATTGATCTCTATTGATAACACTTGAATACAAAATTACCGACTTACAATGAATTGAAGAAAAAATTATATTAACTTTTTTTTCAATTCTCAATGAAGAAAGCGTTGAATCTTCTAAGAGAGTAGATTTCAAACTGATTCCAAGTAGACTCGATACTTGCACATCATGAGCCAGTGGCGAGGGAAGCGCGTTTTCCGGAACCTGTTGGTTTGATTGTCCGACAAGAGTTGACCGGTCACGTGAGAATTACGTCGAGGGGGTTGTGAGGTGGTGGAAACAGATTCACTTTCCGTCTCGGTATCCGGAATGTAGGACACACGCAAATTCCCACAGGACCCGGTTCTCCCGTGTTTGGGGCAACCTGCTCCTCAGAAATCGAATCATGAATAGCCTGAATGACCAGTCACTGACCACTGACCAGTCATTGACCATATAGAGGAGTTTCGCGAGGAGTAAGTGTATTCAGTCTTCATTCTTTAATGTTCACATGCAGTTTACAAGAACTTGTCTTACGACTCTCTGGACCCTTTGATTCGTTTGCATACGACATTTAGTTGTTTCATTATATCGCTCGCTTCTCCAAAGGAAACGTGACCCCAACGAGCGTGCGAAAAGAAATTCGAGAAAATATTTTGAATGCAGGGATCACAGTCATTCTTCTATTCCCCTTTGTTCCCTATTTTCCGCCGTTTTCCCCTTTTCCCCCTACTTTTCTCCAAATCCCCTATAATTCCTATATTTGAGAATTTTGGCCATTTTTTTCTTCGTTTTTGAAGCTGCGATTGATTTTTCAAATAGAAACCTCTATTATTACAAAGTGCGCGCCACAGTGTATACACGTGCGGGGGTTTATTTCAAAACCTAACTCTAAGAGTTGGAGTTAAGATAAAAATTGGCCTATCAAAAGTTAACAATTTATTTACAGCGAAACAAAATTATAAAAGTCTCTTGTTCAATTGGCTGAATAAATTTATTGGGGTTATAGGATTGTCAAACATGTGTCAAATCTTTTACTCTCATCAAACCTTGCCTGGTAGGAGGTTTGGTAAGAGTTAATGTTGTGACAGTTTGTTAGCCCAGCTAATTTCTATCAACCAAGAGAATAAGAGACTTTCGTTTATTTGTTTCTCTAAAAATGAATTGGTAACTTTTGATAGGCCCCTTTCATCTCGACTCCAAATCTAAGAGTTAGGTTTTGAAATATAACCCAGCTATATCAACAATCCGCATCTTAAAAAAATAGACAAGGGCTTAGCCGGGCATACAAAATGTGCCCCCGAACGTATTAAGTTGAAATTTCTGTCATGAGTTCATATTCATGTATAATACATTTTTTTTTATTTATTTAAAAAATTTTTTGAATTGGTGCAGAAATGGGGAAAAAATCGCGTATGCAACACTGCGCAGCATTAGTTATTTCCATGACATTCTCAATCATTATTTTAGTAAATATTTTGCCCACCGTACTTAGTAGGCTAATCGCTCTCTAATTAGCACAGTCGCCCTTATCACCCTTTTCCTTGTAGATTGGGACGATTATCGTCTTTTTCCAATCATTTGAAACTTCACCACGCACAGCACACATTCATAAATTCGCTCAGCCTCACAAACAAGTATCCGCCACCGCTCTTAAGCATTTCAGCGGTGATGCCATCCATACGATCAGTCTTACCATTCTTTAGCTTCTTAATCACGGACGTAATTTCATCGATATTGATTCTTCTTCCGCTACCTACAACGGGATTGTCTAACGTATTCTCTTGAACGTGAGTTAGTTTGCAATTTTTGTAATTCAGAATGCTTATACAATTTAATTAAAAAATACATAAATATGTGGTTCTATTTTGAATGCTACTCTTTGCAGATGTAAGATATTGAAAATCAATATCGATATTAAAAATAAATTAAAATTTTTTCGTTATTTTGCCAGCGCTTGACAGTTTTTTGGTCGTATTTCGAACATTCCAGTTTAAAATTATTTAATATTCAGCGCTCGAAATTGTACATCTAATAATTTGTAGAGTTATAAATTTAAATGATAAATTCTGATATTTTGATAATTTGAAATAAAAAAATAGGTGCCCAAACGTCAATTTGTAGAATCTTTTTTGTTTTGTTAAATCAACTGTATAATTAAGCGATATTTTCCTTTCAGACAGGGATCAAAGTCAGTCCCCTATTCCGATTTTATCCCTTTCCATCCCAATTTTTCTCAAAATCCCCTACAATCCCTATATTTGAGAATTTTCGCCTTTTTCTCCCTTTTTTGAAGCTGCGATTAATATTTAAATGGAAGTCTATAATATTTATAAATGCGCACTGCAATCTATACTTGTGCAGTTATATGAGTATTTCGCATCTCAAAATAATAGAAAATTTAGAGGAAATTCAATATGAAACTATTTTAGTTAAAACCTTTACCAAATGATTCTTTAAACTCGGAATTTGAGAAATATTTAAGAGCTTCTAAATTTAGAAGCTTTTGAATTCAGGAACTTTGGAATAAGAATGACTTTTAATCATATTTGAGGATACCTCAATTAATTTTTCTTTCTCTGAGTTAGTCTTAAGTATCTCAACTTCAAAAATTCAAATTGAACTTTTGCGATGTATATAAACGCATAATATCCACAAAATAATTATTTTCTTAATTTTTTTAAAGGTGATTTTCTCGAGGAACCAAAGGCAAAAACTACTAAATTTGAAAGCCTTCTGATTAACTATCTTAAAATTTGAAGAATTTTCAACTTAAAAGTTTAAAAGTTGAAAAATGAACTTTAGAACCCATAAAATAATTCAAAAGCTTTGAGATTCTAAAGAATCCATTAAAAAAATACTTACAAATTTGAGGCTCTTTAATTTTTAAAAATGTCTTAAATTTAAAATTTTCAATTTCAAAGGATCCGCATCTTAAGAAAATAGAAAATTCAAAGGAAATTCAATTTGAAATTATTCAAATTTAGAGATTCTCACCAAATGATTCTTTAAACTCCCAATTGAAGGAAGATTTTTATTGAAGGTTCTAGATTAGTATGAATTTTTATGAAGTTAAAAAACTTAAAAGGTTTTTAAATAAAAAACTAAAATTCGGAAAAAATAAGAACTCGACTCCAGTTTAAAGAAATAAACACAAATTTAACTAATAAAAAATGTAGAAACTCTTAAATTTGAAATTTTGAATTTGAAAGGATCCGCGATGAGCATGCGTAAATTATAATTAAAAAAATTAAAACAGAAAATTACAAATAGGGGTGGCAGTACAGAACTAGATAACCAATATTTTCATCGAAAATGAGTTTATTGCGCAACAAATTCTTCAAAAATCAAGTCCACACTGTGGTAAAATGATTTTTTCGAAATATCATTTTTTATACAATAATTTTTTAAAAAATTATTTAAATTCTAGTTAAAATTTTAACATACTAATACTTTTTTCAACCTTTCAGAATTAATATTCCTTGAAATTATCATTTAATGAAAAAAATACTTTTTCCATTTTTTTCGGATTTTTTAGCCCATATCTCGGGAGTAGGTTTCTATTTTTGTGAAAAATTAAAAATTCTATTTTTAATCCCTGTCCAAAGCCGATTTTGAAAACCCATGAAATTTGAATCTCTAAATTCTCATTCGATATTCACGGAATTGGTACTTGTTTAAAAAAATTCCCTTTTTTCGAAGAAAAATTCCCCTATTTCCCTACAACAGAATTGCAATAGTCTGTTGATGAGCACATTTTAGTAGAAACGATAAAAAAATGATACATTATAGTCTGGAAGTTGTCGTTGACTTTGGTTTTAATTTATGTAATTTTTTCATTTGAAAATCAGTTTAATAGTAAAACTTTTTCCATTAACATAATTCAAAGTTGATGCAAGAATAGAAAGGACTTCTGAATTCGAGACGAATCGATGAACCTATAATATTAATGCATTTTACTGAAGAGTAAGGAAGCTTTGATCATTTAGGTCATTTATAGTATTTGCAAAATCTGTTTTTTACAGTATAACTTTTTTCATCAACATTGTACAAAGTTGATACAAGAAGAGAAAAGACTTCTTGATTCGAGACGACTTGATTGACCTACTTGTCTTTTTGTATTTTTACTTCCTCTATGAGGAAGCAAATAAATTTGCTAATTAGTTATAATGAGGAAGCAAAGTGCTCATTAAAATATGCACCATACAATTATAAATCCAAACAAAGCGGAGACACCCGAGATCGAATTCACAGCTAGTTTTTTTCTACATCAGTGGTTAAAAAATAAGAAGAAAGAGGGAATTTAGTTTTTCAGACCCCAATTCTGGAAGCTTTTCTTTTAGTCCGATTTTCCTGGGGTACGGCTCAAATTGAAGCGTATGGCATGTAGAATTGCAATAAAGAATAAAGTTCGCTGTTGTCTTCTTCTTTTTTCTATAGCAGTGGTTAAAAAATAAGGAAAAGATGCAATTTTGCTTTTCAGACGCCTTTGCTGGAAGCTTTTCTTTTAGCCTAATTTTCCTCGGGCACGACTCAAAGTTCTTGGCATGTAGAATTGCAATAAGAAATGAAATTTGCTATGTTATATTCTTTTTTTTTCTGTATCAGTGGTTGAAAAATAAGAAAAAAGTGATAAAATAAGAAAAAGAATAAAATTTGATAGGTTACCTTCTCGTTTTCTGATATCAGTGGTTAAAACTAAGGATAATGAAGAAATTTGGAACCTTATACTGGAAGTGTTTCTTTCAGTCCGATTTCCTTCGGGCACGGTTCAAATTGAAGTTCTTGGTATGTAGAATTGCAATAGAGAATTACAACTGCTATGCTATATATGGTATTTCCATCCTGTAGCCTACGAAAACCTTTCTTGAGGGTGCTTGCCAACCTCTGTGGCTTGATTTTTTGAAACAACGTAGGGCGCTGAACCTTCATGAAAAAAAACGCATTTGCCCTCATTTTTCTCAAAAACTTGACACGATGGAGAGATTTATGCTTTTGGATTCGAATTAAGTGAATAAAAATATACAGAAAATACTTAATTTTGGTCCCGATACAATAAATAAATTTTTGTGTGGGTTTTTGAGCATAATCGAAAAAACGAGTTATGAGAAATTCCTTCGGCGAGCATGTGTATTTGAATGACATATTATCTCAGACTTAAGATGGTTACAGCTCAATATGTCGAAGGCACTTTTTTGAGTTGGATATTTGTACCAAACTGAATATATTGCACGGGGCTATCCCGGTTTAT
>JAUMHM010000005.1:41815335-41842725 GCA_032362435.1 Melikaiella ostensackeni
AAAAAAAAAAAAAAAAAAAAAAAAAAAAAACAAACACATAGTTATAATAAAAAGATGTAATGAATGTCTGTATTACTGATTATTATCTAATATTCATGTCAGCATTAGCAACGACTGTGCTGGTTAAAATAATTTGGGAATTCTCGTCTACCCCTTGAAAATAAAAATAAAATATTATTATTCAAATAATATTACATTAAATTATAAGTATTATTACAATAAACTTCTGAACAAATGATACATTCAAATTTTTTAAACAATGATTTTATTTTTGTAGGTCAATGGAACCTATTTTATGAAAACTTCCCCAAGAAACTAAAAAATTTTCCGAAATATTTCCCAGAATCGTTTTTGGAGAAATTCCCAAAATATCTTGCAAATTTACCGAACTTGGTAGGAAAATTTCACAAAGTTATTTTCGGGAAAATTCCCATAATACCTTACAAATTTATCGAGCTTGGTAGAGATTATTAAGAAATTCCTTAAATTTTATAGGAATCGCTTCGGGGAAAATTCCCCAATTTCTCAGGAAAACGTATTTTTAACCTAAAATGTGGAATTTTCCCCAAAGAAGGGCGGGGAAAATTCCCCAAATTTTTTATGGTGTAAAATAATCGGGTAGGTAACTGGGAATTTAACATTAAAATAAGGATTGAAATCTTAAGTATTATTGTAGTGGTAGTAAAGGTGATAATTGTTATTACTTAAAAGTTAAGAGATTAAAAACATATTTTGTTATACTTGAAAATTAATAACTAGGAGATTTATGATATTTTTTGATTAAACTTTTATCAAATTGGTTGATTTTAATAATAGCGTTCATGCATCGAATTTGATCACTTGTCATCTTGTCAAGTTTTTGCACGAAACTATGAATTCAAATTTAAATTCTGATTTAGAGTTCATTTACTAACTTTCCAAAACTTCCTTCACCTTCAGTTTTAAATTCATCATATTTGGAAGCTTTACATTTTTCAAATGCTTTAGCAGTTCATAAATGACTTAAGCGTCAAAGATGAGATGTCACAGAATGAGAAATTTTAATTTTATAATAGCATTTTCCACGGTTAAAACGAGAACTATTAGCTCTATCAAAAGAAAGTTAAATTCAATTCTTTGCTTTTTTAGGTGAGCAATTTTGCCTTCAAACATTTTACCCGATCCGGAATTTTAAAATTTTCTACAAAATTTCCCGTCGGTCATATAAAAAATATAAAACTTTGGTGTGATGTTCCATAATGATATTCTGTAGTCCATATAAATTTATATATTTTTTCACTAGGTTTTTTACTATATAAATATAAATAACAATCAAAATTGAAGCAATTGATTAATACAGTTTTCCACGTGGATTTCCATTTTTAATCTTGTACATCTTTTCAATTTCTTGCGAATTCATTTAAAGTCTTAATGGTTAAATTCTCTAGTTTATTATTTTTTAATATTCGAATTAAAAATTCTTAGATTGTCAACATTTAAAATTTCAAACTTTTTGTATTATGACTTCGAAATACTGAATTAAAAGTTTTGTATCTTAAAGCCATATGAGCTCAACCTCAAAATTTTTTTCGCATCTTATTATTTTATTATTATTATATTATCTTATTATTTATTATATTATTTTGTCATACTTCTTTTGAACGCTTTAAGTTCCTAATTATTTAGTCTCAATATACTTGAAATATTCAAATTTATTTAATAAAAGTTTTATCTGAAAGTTATTTTGATGATGAATGATATTGGGTTCAGTTTTGGATGCAAACTTTAAACCTCATAGTTATCTTTGGTATCATATGTTCCATAACAATATTTTGTAGAATTTATAAATTTTCATATTTTTCCACCTTTTCTCCATCATAAAACATAAGTTACAAGTAAAATTAATCTTATTGATTAAGGGCATGTACCAGAGTGTCACATCACCAATTATGTATGGTATTATATTCGGTGGCTTTATAATTTAAAAAATATCAATATTGTGCTGAAATTTCTGGAACTGGTTTAATATATACAAGGGCAAGTGTGTCTGGCCCATTTAAGTTTTTATTCAATTTAAAAATTGCAATTTTATTAGTTCTATCTTAGCTAGAGGGCACTGAAACCCTGTTCTCAGTTACATTCCAAGTTAAAAATGAATAAAATTGCACTATTTAAACAAAATAAAAATTTGAATGGGCCAGTTAGACGTGCCCTTATATATTTTCAACCAATCCCCAAAATTTTAGCAGAAAATTTACATTTTGTAAATTATAAAATCGCTGAATATAAACCATGTAAGTGGTCACTTGAAACTCTGATACATATCAATACAATTTTCCACGTAGATTTACATTTTTAATCCTGTACGTTTTGATTTTTCGCGAATTTAAAATTCTCAGTGTTTCAATTCTCTAGTTTTTAAGGTTTTAAATTAAAAATTCTTAAATTGTCAATACCTAAAATGGTCGAAGTTTCGAAAAGAGCGTACTTCGGATTAATTGAAACTCAGTATACTGATGTATTTTGACGTGCTGATCACGAATATGATAGTGAAGATACCCGCAAATTTGATTTTCAAACTTAAAACTTGATAGAGCTATAAAAATTGCATGGTTTTTTTCTTTGTTTTTTTAGTAAATAATAAATATTTACAAAAAACTTCGATAAAAGCTGTAGATCTTTCAGAAATACATCTTTTATGTGATTTACATTTTTTTTCAAAAACTATTATTTTTCGAGAAATGAAGGAAAATGTTGGTAAAAAGTGTAGAATTCCTTGAAATGGGACTTGTGGAACTCCTGTGATTTCTAATTAGTCACAGAAATAGTTTAGATTACGCCACTAACCCTTTCCAATATCCCGAAGAAGGCAGGAAGGCACCCCTGTAACTAGTCACATAAATAATTTAAGTCACACCCGTATCTCTTTCCAAAGCTCGTATGGGGCGGGAAAGTACCCTTGTGACTGATCACAGAATTCATTTAAGTCACACCCCTACCCTATTCCGATTTCTGGTGGGGGGTCATCCCTGTGACTGGTTACAGAAATAATTTAAGACACTCCCATACCCTTTCCAATGTCTCGTGCGGGGGCAAGGTACCCCTATGACTAGTCACGGAAAAAATTTAAGTCACACCCCTACCACTTACCAATGTATCGTATGGGGCGGGAATGCACCCTAGTGAATGATCATAGAAATAATTTAAGTCACCCGTACCCCTTTCCAATGTCTCGTATGGGGAGGGAACGCACCCCAATGACTAGTTGCATAAATAATTTAAGTCACATCCATATCCCCTTTGAATGTCTCGTGTGGGAACAAGGCACCCCTGTTACTGGTCACAAAAATAAATTAGATCACAGCCCTACCTCTTTCCAATATCTTGTGGAGAAGGCGAAACCCCCTGTGACTAGTCACATAAATAATTTAAATGACACCCCTACCCCTTTCCAATGTCTCGTAGGGTAGAATTCATTTTTTTAAATTCTCATTTTTCTCATAGAATATTGGTTTTAGAGAAAGAATATACTTAACGTGCTAGATGTATTTTTTTATGCTCTACAACTTTTATCTTCAATTTCTTTGTTCAGATTAACGGTTTTTGAAATGGAAACAAAAACCCGTTTTAAAAACAGTTCTTTGAAGTTTTGACCTTGAAAATTAAATTTGCGGGTATTTTCACTATCATATTCGAAGGTACTCTCTTTTCAAAACTTTATGCCCTATAATTTCAAATTTTTTATTTTTTGGCCTTGAACTGTTGACTTGAAAATGTTTCATTTCAAGATGATCTAATTTACAGTTCTTCAATTTGATATTATTTAGTTTTATCTTGCTCATTTTGAACGATTTAAAGTTCTAATTCCTTAGTCTCAAAATACTTTAAATATCTCAAATTCTTCAGCATTCAAAGGCTTTAACTTAATATTTGTAATTTTTGACTGTTTATAATTATTAATTCAACTACTTTTTAGAATATCACTTATTTAAACGCTCACTTAATTACAAGTAAAATAAATGTAGTAGATACATTATCTGAAAGTTTTTTCGATAAAGAATGATATTGAGGTGAATTTTGGATGGCTAGAAGAAGTAAAAAATGGAAAACCAAGAAGTTTCTTTTCTGTGGTAAGTTTGGTTCTTTGGATGCTGAGTGAGTCGTGTTGCTCAGCGTGCAACTGGCTCTGGAGTCATTTTGTTCACTGAACTAGTTCCCTCTCCTCTCGCGTCTCGGGAAGCCGTTCTCCTGGTTACCAATACTATTACACAGTCGTCTTTCGGATCAGCACCATAAGCAACCATGAGAGTATAGGTATAGGTACAAAACCGGCTGATCCGTGGAGAACGCGGACTCGCCGCATACCTACACGACGCGTAATGAGAACATACCATCATCATCCGGTCTGCTATCTGCTATCAAACGGATACCACCGCGGGTATCGACGATTGCACTGGCTCTTAATCCCCCTCGATCAGCAACAGACATCTTCGTATCTGGGGTACTGCGACCGACAAGAATTTTACCGCCTTGTCCAGTTCGGTCCAGTTTATTTTATTTGCGCTTAGCCTTCTGTTAATAAAGCTGGAAGCAACATTGTATGGAATATAAACCAGTCTTTTGGATATACCGAAACTTATTATTATTACTTATCATTATACCATTTAGCCAAACCCTTTTTGAAGTGAGCGTAACTCGTTCGGTTCTAGGCTTGTTATACTACCGGAGATCAAAGAATTTATATGGTAAGGGTAAGTGAGGGATGTGTAGGAAATTGATATGTTTTAGATCGATTTAGAAGTCATGCGTGTTGTTCATTCAAACGACACACTTTTACAACAATACCGCTCCGACACGGGTCACTGATCAATCTCTCTAGCAGAAACCTCAAATGAAGAGCTTCACAAAGCCTTTATACTAATTCACTAAGAAAATATCTTCACGTGGGCCTCTTAGTATCCAAAATTTTTGGTTTCAGACATCGCTCTTCTTCCGTATCCTTTCATACATCTTTTGGTTTCGTTACATCCATACATTGATTCATGCACGCTCTTGTGTTTCTACGACTCCTTATATCCATTCGCTTCAGATTCTCATTTACATACTCCAACCATTCTTTCTTCGGTCTACCTCTGGGTAGGCTACCACTCACTTAGCTGAATACACTTGATTCGTTAAATGTTCTTCATTCATTCTCTCAATATGACCAATCCATCTCAGTAAATTTCTTTCATTCTTGTCAAACAATGTTTCTTCTACACCACATTCTTTGAGAACCCACACATTACTGACTTTGTCCAGTACAAAATAATGTTCAAAATGATACGGGAATCAATATCATTTTGATATGCAACAAAAATGATACCGAAATTAAGAGATTTTCATCGGCCGGAATTAATGATTGTTTTTTGAGTTCATAATGATTTGGTTCAGGTTCATGCATAATCAAGTAAAGTCAAGATAGCCGACGTTCTTGGAGTACTTTAGCTCACATGCAAGCTTTTTATGATTTCTGATAGAGCAGTATACTTGAAAAATTAATAAATAACGAAACTTGATAACAGAATATATCTTCTGTTAAGTTTAGTTGGCATTTGCACGCGCTTAGACAAAATATTTAAGTTATTATATCCGCACCAAAAAGTGGCGGAAATTTTGCTTATGCTGACAGATGACCCTAAAAGCAGATGAAAATGATCCGATTGAACAGAACATTATGATCTCGAGAGTCAAATGATCGCTGAAGCAAAATGCTGTCCAACAAAAATGATCCTTTTTTTACCGTGCAAAATTATATATGGTATTGCAATTTTAGCTTCATTCGTTACATTTTTCCTTCTAGTGATAGCTCGTACACTGCCTATAATCCGTCTACCCTCGTTTATACGTCTGCATGCCTCTGCATCTACTTTTCCGTCAGCAGTAAATAAACTTCCAAGATACACGAAAACATCAATTTATTCTATCCTCTCTTCGTTTAAGGCCGTGTTGCATACTGTTTTGTCACACCTTCTTTCAAAAACGATAATTTTTGTTTTATTTGCGTTAATCTTAAAACCCATACTCTTCATGCTGGTATCCAGTCTGCTCATCATTCTCTGCAAATCGTCGACTGATTCTGCTGTAACAATCTTATCATCTGCAAATGCTAGTCCACGTGTTTTCACTGTCCCGAGATCAACAGCTTCTTCGTCTGAAAGAGCCATTCTTAGACATTTGTAAATGTATATGTATATTGAATATCTGGGAGGACATAACGCAGACTTGCCTTACGCCCTGCTTGATATCAAACGAATCGCTCAGTTGTGCATTCACTCTTACACTCGTTTTACTACCATTATATATTGCTTCTATTGCTCTTAGAAGCCAACCATTCACTCTATACTCTTTTGTTTACTCTCAAACTTTTTTCTATGATCTGCTTTAAGCGAAATATTTGATCTGCACATGACTTCCCTGGCATAAATCCACATTGAACTTTCCAGATCCTTTCCTTAGTTATTCCCATGACATTCCCAATAAGTATTTTGGTAATTATTTTGCCCACGGTACTTAGTAGGCTAATCGCTATAATTAGTATAGTCGCCTTTATCACTCTTTCCCTTGTAGATTGGGACGATAATCGCCTTTCTCCAATAATTTGGAACTTCACTGTTCACAGCACACGTATTCATGAATTTGCTCAGCCACACAAACAAATATCCGCCACCGCTTTTGAGCAATTCAGAAATGATCCAGTACCCTGTGGGTACCTTTGCGTTGCACACCAGCCCAGCCATTCGTATCTCCGAGTAAAATTCTTCTTTCACCAGGATCGCAAGTACCTAATATATCATTCAACAATTCCCAGAAGGTATCTTTTAGATCCCTCTTTTCACCATCAACTGGGGTGTAGCACGCTATAATAAATAGCCTTCTGAGTCTCACTTTCATTCTAACCCATAGTAATCTGATTTATAATCTACTCCTGACCAAAGTTCGAGTCCGTTCTGTATGTTTCTTACTTGACATCCCTTCTTCTTTGTTCCCACTTCACACAAAATATTGAGCTTTCTTACGCGCATTTTTTCCCGCAATTCCTTTTCCTTAAGATCATTTACACCTCAGCATTCCAAACACCCAATCTCCATTCATCGCCTGAAACTTTTCCGAGAACATACCTTTCGTCAATAGTAGTGTCAATCCTATCCGAGACTACATTATTATTTGTATTATTTATTGTTAGAAGTATACAGCCAACTACAACTTGATGCAAAAAATTTATTCTATAAGTATAAAATCATGTCCAAATGAAGCAGCTAAATCGTCGTAAGGTGGAGTGTCCATTCATAACATCAGTCCCACCAAACTCCGGTCATGCAAAGGAAAGTATGACTACCAAGCCAGAAACAAAGGAGTTATGATCGATTTGTGTTGTACACTGAGGAGGGCACCAGTTTTCTGCAGTTTGCTCTCTAAGATGGAAAAAGACCATTCAATGCTCCGAAAATGTGACAAGAAATCTTAACCGTGAATAAAAACTTAATACACTGCGTGTTGTCGACTGCTTATAAACGAATTTTTGAGTTGAAATTTGAAACCGTAACAAGGGTGCCCGCCGAAATTTTTTATAATTTCCTGCGTAAATTTTGAAAACCTGTTCCCTTTTAAGCCTAGGACCTTTGAAAAATTTATGTTTACACAATATAAAATGCTACAAGTAAAATACTCATCGTAAATTCCGTTTTCAGTAGGAGATATGCCCACTACACATAAAAATATGTTCTAAAACACTGACAAATATTGAAAAATAAGCGCGGGAAAAATACTGACAGAATTTTCAAATGTACTTTTTAGAAGAATGATATATTCTGCGGCACTGAGCGTTGTCGACTGCTTTTAAACGAATTTTTGAGTTGGAATTTGAAACCGTAACGAGGGTGCCCGCTGAAATTTTTTATAACAAATATATTAAATTATTATATTAATTATATGATTATTGGATTATTTTATTCATTATAATCGTGAGAGTTTCTAAATCTTCATAATTGACGAAGATACTGATGTGTGGTGTTCATTGTATTATGAACAGGAGACAACAATGTGTATTGTCGCACAGAGCCTTGTCGCTGTCGCCTAGAACTTAATTTCTCAAAGGCGACAAGTGTACAATTAAGTCGTTAGGGACTTCCTCGAACTTGGCAGTGATTTTGCTCACTATAGAAGTTTTGACCTTAGAATTGACTTAAAATAATCATTGACCCGCAGGTTAGTGTAATTGAGAGTTTATATACAAAATATAGGTGGGTCACTTTAATTCATAACTATTAGGGTGGGCCGAAAATACGAAGTTCAAAAAAATTTCAAATTGATAGTTCTGAAAATTTGCTATGTGTCATTACAAATAAAAATCTCTAATGACTTTATAAAATAAAAAATGGTTCTGCCGTGTCACAATGAGGTCGAACAATTTTTATTTAAAACACTTTAAAAAAAAATAATGTATGATATATCTGTAGCTACACTAGACATGTAAGCCATAATTTCCTTAGATCTTGAGAACATTTTGTTCGTAGACGCTACGTTTTTTAAAAATTTGTGAATTTACTAATTTATGACATTTTTTAACCGCTCTAAAGTCAAAGAAGAAAATTTTTTAAGGTCTAATGAAATTATATCTTGCTTCTCCAGTATGAACTAAAGACATGTTATGCGTAATACACTCAACTCTTTATTTAATGCCGGTCTCGGATATGGCCTGCGATGACCGTCAGGCTCTTTCAAGAATTTCTATGATGTAAATAGTCTGGGCCGTTTGGAACCATTTACAGTAAGAATACATTTTATTTATTAACTGTATTTTGTACAATTGTAGATTTTTATTACCATGAAGAATGGACCTTTTTTAATAATGGGGACTAATCAATGAAATGGAATTTTCCGCGTGTCTCTAAAAATAAATGCGAAATATGCATGCGAGTATTCGAACTGCCCGCTTCGTGGCTACGGAACTGCTGAACTCCGCTGAGTTCATAGCGTGTTTTTCTCGGTCCCCTGGACCCCCTCATCCTCGAATGCATCCCGCGGAAATTCTGATAAGGCGGTATATCAAGAACCTTCATATCGAGAGTTAAGTGTCCTGAAAAAATGCAAATTCAATACAAATTAACCAAATCTTCAAAAATGTCATTTTTGCTCAGTTCCAAAAAATTCTAATTTAAACGAAAGTTATACTTCTTTAATTTTAATTTTTTATTAGAATTTAATCCAAAAAAATGTACATAAAAAATAATTACCATAATTTTCGTTGCCATAAGGAAATTTTTTGAATTCTCCAAATTCCAAATATTAGACCTCATTGCTACACCGTAGGACCACTTTTGATTTCAAAAAGTCATGACAGATTTTTATTTGTAATGAAGCGTAGCACCTTTTAAGCAGCAGCTATTTTCGAGTTTCAAAAATTTTGTAGATTCGGCCTACGTATCCTAATAACTACATCTACACTTTTAAATATACTTGAACATTGAAATTGGACTAATTTCGTTCTAAAAAATATAAATATCACAAAAAATTACTTTGTAATTTCAAAAAACTGATTTTATTTTCACCCATCTGTTTGAAGACAGCACAATATTAAAAAATACCTTAATTTTCAGACCCATTTCAGAATCGTTCGTCTAAAAATATGACAGTTTTTAATTCTTGAATTATATAGCATCAAAAATTTGCGGCGTTGGTCGAGTTATATTATTATTTAAATAATTATTTATAATCTAATTAAAATTAATTGATAAGCAACCCACCTTTCATAATCTTTATTAAATAAAATGTATTTTGAAAACAGACTCAGATTGAAAGCATTTTCCATTTATCGCCACGAAATTTAAACACATAAACTCCTCAGTACCTGTTGTCCCTTCGTAGACTCTATGGTCGTCAGACGTCAGTTTAGTTGATTCGATATTTATCTCGAGGTTGAATTCAATTTCCCGGTCCTCTCTGGCTAAGCTTCGTGAAGAGAATCGCAAGGCATTCAAAACTGCACCCTAAAGATAAAACGAACACGAAACAACCCCCTTTACTTTTCACCCCACCGCGTAACGTGTCCAGGATTTCTCGAGGGGAAGTCCAGCAATTTTACTGAAATTGGCCGTAATATAATTCGTAATAATTAACCCTACGAGCGTAAAGAATCCACTTTTACGAAATTCCAGAATTGAGGTATCTCAAACTTTCCAGCTTAATCTCTACTGTTTCATGAGGAACATTTTTTAATTGACTAATTATAAACTACAAATTAAATTATAATCATATATTAAAAAACCCAGAAATAATTTATATTAAATTCAATTACTTGCAATTGACGGTTAAAATTGTCCTTAAAGTCTTCCAACTCAATTTAAACTTTTAAACATTCTTGGATCTTTCACGCTTTCTGTTACAAAATACTTATTACTATATTTAAAGGGCTAGAAACGGAGTATAAGAATGTGTGGAAAGAATAATAGAAAAAAATAAGAGAGGACCCGCAAAAAAGAGTGTTGAATTTAGATAAGAGAGTTAAGAAACAAAAAAGTAAGGATGAAAGGTTAAGGAGATAAAGAAAAGATTGCAGAATATAGATATGAGTTAGGGGATGAAAGCAGAGAAATTTAGTTGAAATGGTAAAAAAACTGGAAAACAAGAGTAGAGAACGGTATAGTAGTGAAAAATTAGAAGGAGAGAAGAACAGGATGAGCGAAATGAAGAAAAAGATAGAAAGAAACAAATGTGAAGAGAGAAAAATAAGTACAGTAATAAAAAGCTTAAAAACTAAATAGGAGAGAATAAAAAAAGAGGTACAAGGTATAATAGAAAAGGAAGGAGTAAATGTAAAATTGAAAGAAGTATGTGGCACAGTCTGATGCGTAGAGGACGAGATAGCATTCAGTGGCGGTTTTAGGATCCAACTTTGGGGGGGAGGGGGGGCTAGGGTTTGTCAAAAAAATGTTCGCAGAACGAAAAGCGTTTATTCATTGGTATAATATGAGTCTTTATTTACATTTCTTTGGACTTTTGTAAGAGATAATTAATGAATAATCCATTCTGGTATTGCATGGTTGTTAAATGGGGGGGGGGGGGGCTATGGGGCTGTAGCCTAGACCCGCCACTGATAGAATAGGTAAAGCAACGGAATTAAAAAGGAAAAAGGATAATAGTGATAAAGAAGATTGAAAGGAAGAACAGAAATGATAGAAGACGATGTAACTTGGCTGGAAAGGAGAATGGAATTTGTTCTGAAGAAGATTACAAAGATGGAGAGAAAACATTGACAAACATATACATGGTATGAAAGAGAGGCAAAGTCGAAAGTTAAGAAAAAGAAGGGATATGCGCGACAGGAAGTGAAAAAACTGGAAACTATGTTTTTGAAACATAATATGAGTGAGGTTGGAAAGGAAAGATAAAGATTTCTAAAAAAGTTTAAAGTAATAAAAGTTCACGTAGATTGATGTAAAGGGATGGGGAAAAATAAAAAATTAGCTACCGAGAGGACATAAATAGAAGGTACAAGGAAAATATAAAGAATAAAGAAGGTTGCAATGGGAGGAATGTTTATAAGGTAAAAAAGGAGGTGAGTGTTATATTTCGAGGCGATTTTAATCTTGCGACGAGGAAACAAGGTGGAGAGGAAAGAATGAAGGAGGGAGAGTGGAGGGAAAACAAGTTAAAAAAATAAAAGTATAATCAGGGATAAAAAATAGTTATTGAAAAGTCTGACGGAAAAGGAGTGGCATATCTATTCTTTATGGAATCATAGTAAAGGATAAGGAAGGAAATATATTTACACCGGAGGAATGAGAGAAACGATAATAGATTATGATATATGAGATAGAGTAATGAGCAAATGGATTGAGATCATCACACCTTAATAATTATGTTCAAGGTATGAAAAAGAGGTGCAAAAAGGAAAGCAAGAAAGAAAGTGAGTCAAAAAAGGTAAATAGTCAGAAGATTCAATAAAAAGGTTTAGAGAAAACGTGAAAGGTTTGCAAATGGATGAGGAAGCGATAAATTAAAAACAGATAAGCTGATAAGAAAGATAAAAAAAGGTATTAAGATTAATGAAAGAAGGGAAGAAATGGAGAAGGATGTTTAAATAATAAATGTAAAGAGAAGAAAAAGCAAGTGAGTTAGGAATTATGGAAATGGAGTAAATGGAAAATATGTAGAGACTAGAGGCACATGAGAAAATAGAAACAGAAAGATTTAGGTGAGAGAAAAAAAGGATAAGGATAAGAAGAGTCAATGAAGAGATTAAAATAAAGAAATGGAAGAAATCCTTTATGGGCCTTTAAAATCTCAGAGTATCCTTGAATTTGAATGTAAAACTTAAATTAGTTTAACATCAGATCGTCTAATTCCGATCTCAATTAGAAAAAATATAAAATATATATAAAAATGTTGAGAGGAAGTTTTGCCTCGATAAATAATAAATAATTGAATTCATTTCGTCTGGAGACATCTTTGGGAACTTCGATGTCTGCAGTATCTTGAGAAAGTTCAGCAAGAGGGGATGACGAGTGGTTCAGGAGGTGGAGGGTGGCAGAGAGTTATACAAAGAGAGAACTGTTTTCCTCCCGCATCTCATCTACCCCTTCAGTTCCCTGATTTTCCTATATCATTAATTATCTAAATTGAACCACTATAGCGCGTGTCTTAGATCGAAATTGTCAAAGGAGTCGAGACGCTCTAACTCAAGGGAAAATGGCGGCAGGTCGTTAGCACGGAAACTACGCGAGGACTCTTCTCTCGAATACAGAGATACCGGCCATCACATTACCCTTTAGGAAAATGCAAAGCACATCATCAATGTTAGTTACACAGAGAAAATTTGTTCCTGAAGATTTCCACGACTTTTAGGTAATTCCAGGACATAAGGAAGTTTTGATAAAATTTAAAGTCCTGTTTAGTTATTATTTTGATACTACTTTAAAAAACTTCAGACCCATATTATAGATTTTGAAGTCGCAGTATATGAAAGTTTTTTATAAGTAATAATTCATATAACTAGCGTGTGAAGTTTTTTGAGAGTTTGTAGTTTAGAGTACCTCCATTATTATAATATTGATTTTATTTTTATTGTATTGTATTTTTATTGAATTTAGCCTTTCGGCCTAGAATTAATGACATGTTCACTATACCTGTATAATTTTCTTCGTTATTACATTTTCCTTAACCTAGTTTACATTTTAATTTCTCTCTCGATTCTAAGGTCCACCTCAGATATTTCTCATGTACTCTCTCCATCTCTTCGTATTCTTTATCTCCATCCCCAAATCTCTATACCATATAACATTATGCTTGCCACCAGTGATTCAAACATCATCAATCTTCTCCTAAAATCATCCTTCAATACTTCTTTACCGCTTTCTTCACCCTCTCCCTTAAATGCGCATCCTCACTTCCATTTTTCTTAAAAAGACAGCGCAGATATACGCATCCCTTCACTTCTCCTACTTTTTCACCCTTTCATTTCCATGTACATTCTCTATCCTTGTCGCCCCTTTTCATATCATATCTGGCGATCTTCTATAATTGGTGCACCCTCAGAAATCGGTACCTTTAGCAATACGCAGAAAAATTGTATCTGCAAAGAAATAGGTCAAAGAAATTATTTTAAGTCAGACAAAATATTCTCTCGTTCAAAGATTTTATATTCTCATGTTTTATATGTAAAATATTTTATTTTTCAATAATATTTATTTGCAATTTGATAATTTTTTGTTTGTATCGAAATGGTGCCCATTTTTTGAAATTCAGACATGAAAGTTACGTATTGCGTACTACTAGCTCTAATTACCCTGAACTGACAATTACCGTAACTAACATGGAAAGCTTTATTTTGTTACCGTCAGCAATCAAGTCAATCGTGGTGTTTTCTTGTCTCGAAATTCGGGATGAGTATTCAAATATTTTCCATGAGTTTGGCTAGTCGTCCCGAAATTTCGGGACAAGTCCCTCCCCTTTTCCAGCTGCGTCAATTTTTCGGGACGACTAGACGCAGCCTAGATAAATACAATATTGTGAAGTAGGATTTGGTGTTATTTATTACAAATTTGAAATTTCTAACTATTTTAACCTCACCACACTTTCTTTCGTGCTGATA
Organism: Melikaiella ostensackeni; assembly: GCA_032362435.1. NCBI lineage: Eukaryota > Metazoa > Arthropoda > Insecta > Hymenoptera > Cynipidae > Melikaiella > Melikaiella ostensackeni. The sequence continues at coordinate 41,829,446 of JAUMHM010000005.1, forward strand.
GTTAAAACAGTTAAAAAATATTTTTGCAACTATAAACGAAAATCTTTACTGAAAAAGAAATCCTAAAGATGAAAAACTCTAAAAATATGAAACTGTTTCTCCCATTATAGATCAATGATTTCTTAAATTTTTGAGAATTATGATCTGGGTGGCGAAAAAGTTAATTTTAACCTATAATTTTGAATAGTTACAAGAAAAATATGATTTCGCCCTCTTCATTGATCTCTTGTTACCTTACCCAAAACTACTGTTGAAATCAAATTAAAATAATTTATTTTACGAAAGATATTCACACAAAAAATATTCTTTAATTTAAAAGAAATAAATTCAATTTTAATTTTTTGAATCTGTTTTGAAACAAAGAATCACGCTTTGTGGGTGAAGGGAAGTTGGAAAGGGAATGAGGGGTAGCGTCTCAGGTCGACCGACTCATATCGACGTATTTTAGCCATTTTCCCCGGGACCGTCTTGCACCCACTCCGCCCAGGAAGTCTCTGCATGTGTACATACGAGAAGCTTTCGTTTTCTCTCTCAAGAGGTCTTTCCATTTCTCTCGCACAGCCTCCGTGGTACATTATACATTCTCTGGAATATCCACCCCTCGAGCCTTCCCGGCGCTCGCAACTTCCCCGCGACTAGTGAGTAACGATTTTCCTCCATCTTACCCCGATTCTGGAACACACCCTCAGATTTTCTATCTCTATCCCTCCCTCCAGATCTCTCTCACTCTTCCTCATTTTCTCTACACCTCTTTCTCCCTTCTGACGTTCCTCTTTTGCGAAAAAGAGCTCGAAGGTAGGAGATGAGAATAAAAAAGAGAAAACTCTCTGCATCCAGGTGGGAGGATTCTCCTCCCCCAATCCCTATGAAACACGAATTACGGAGATTTCGATGCCGGCGGCCAACGGGAATTCTTTTTTCAACCTCGTTTCTTTTTCCGTCGTTGATGTTCTCCCTTGGGGTTGTGAGGTAGCGTGGTTGCGACCAGTCAGGAAGTAGAATATATATGGTATATAGTAGAACGGACTAGAAAATTAGATTTTTTTTCTTTTTCCAATTTGTTTTTTTCTTCTTACTCTTTCGAAATATTTAATAATGTTAATTCAACTATCAGATATTTATTGCAGTGTTATAAAAACAATTTTTTAATTTAGGGAGATTAATCATCGTAAAATTTCAAGTAATAGTATTAAAAGCTACAGTCAAGATATTTTACGACTTCACGGAGACAAAAAAGTTTGGTTGTCAAAAAGGATCCATTTGCAATGAATGAAAATGGAAACTGTAGTTTTCCGGATACTAATTACGTTTAATAGAAAAGTGCAGAATATTTTTTTTTAGATTTATTGGAATGAGGTCAACAATTTTAAAGATTTTTAAAACATAACTTTCGTAAAAAAATAAACATTTCTTTAGTAGCACGATAACAGGTATTATTGACACTTTTTTTTTGGGGCCATTGATTAAAAAGGGCTTGTAAGTGAAAATAAATATTTCAAGAAAATCGACCCTAAAGTTTTCATTTAATTATAATTCAATGCTAATCCGTTCAAATTATAAATGTCTTTTCATAGCGATTCTAGTGACTTATCCTTAGAAGGACTTAAGTAAATATATTAATTTTAAGTGGTTGTTCTTATAATAACAGTTTTAACCACTTGGTTTATAGGACATTTTCCCATAAATCGATGAAAATTGTTCAAAACTGCTAAACGTTTGTTTGTATTAAAAAAATAACAGGTATTTATTTCTGGTGAAAGTTCTTTTGTATATTTTGTATCCAAGCAGCAAAAAAATATGAATAAAATAAATTTTTTATGTTAATTGTTTCTAACATTAGGTATTCTTTGGCCTTAACTTGTATTACCAAAAGCTTCAAATTTACAAAATATTACTTTCAATAAGACTCATCGTTGGAGGTGAAGTGGCTCGGCCTGTGTCTGGTTCGAACTATTTGTGCGAGTATGCTACATGGTACTACACTGTGATCTTGAAATATTTAAAAATCACTCAAAATTTAGAATTTTGCCTCTTTCTTGATTTTCGGAATTTTTTCTTGAAGATTTTTCTTTGTTTACTACAAAATGTTGTTTTAAAATGATTTCAAGTACTGATTGAAATACATATTATAAATTTCAAACTTTGAACGTATGTATAATTGATTAATTATTGACTATTAAGTAATTGTATTTCCATCATATTAATTTGAATTATTCGTTTGTCCGTTTCTTACCTCGCCTCCAAAAAAACTATGCAAGTTACGACCCCGAGGTTTTGTGTGCGTCCTATAAAGTGGCCACTGCGGAGCGTAGAGAAATACTGAGAACCTTAAGAAAAATCTGCTTCGTATTCGATTTTCTTCCAGGATAACTCAAACTAAAACTCTTGGCAGATAGAATTGTAATAAGAAATTGAATTTTCTATGTTTTAATTTAATTCTTTTTATACAAGTGGTTAAGAAATAAGAATAATAAGAAAAGTGAGGAAAATATTGTTATTCAGATCTCTACGCTGGAAGCGTATTTCTTAGTCTTATTTTCTTCGGGTATGGCTCAAATTAAGGTTCTTGGCATGTAGAATTGAGATAAAAAATCAAACTTTTTATGTTATATTATTTTTTTAATATCATTTGTTTAATAATATTTAAAAAATAAGAAAAATGACCGTTTTTTAAGTTTAAACCTACGCCTACATAACCTTTACTTGAGGTCGCTTGTCGACCTCTTTTCGGACTGATTTTTGATGCTGCCAAAGGAAAAAATTTTCATATACGAAGATAATGTTTTACATAAATTCACTCCCAACATAAAACAAATTCTCTTAAGTCGCTCTGAAATTTTCACACCAATTTTTTAAAAGTTTTTTGGAATTCATTTGATATGAAAATTCAATAAAAATCTCCTATTTTAAGTAAATTGAATAAAAAATTTTGAGAACCTGTGAAAATACGTAATTCGTGAGAAAATGTCTTGAGAATTCAAAAAGATTTGCATACACTCTCGAATCAATTATGTATGGAAAGTATTACAAAATTCCATGCATTTTTTACACACAAATTACAATGAAATTTATCGAGAGCAATTCTTGTAATATAATTTTTATAATTTAGTTTTAATTAATTTAATTTATAATTTATTAATTGAAGGGTCCCTTCGAGGCATAAGGGCGTAAGTGCCAAACCCCGATTTTTTTTAGGAGATACAAAAAACTGTCTAACTTTATCACATTTGATTTAAAAGAAAAACGAGAAACTAATTCCGATCTATTACCTAGCTCTATTGAAACGTGAAAGAAGCGCTTTGAAAAAGCAACCATTTGCGAGAAAACTCTTGTGAAAGGAACGGTGCGTTCCAAAAAACACCGATTTTGACTTAGAAGGAGTTGCATAACTTTTTTATTTTTGAATTAAAAGAAAATGAGAAATTACTTTCGAGGTATTATTTAGCTCTATTTAATCGCGAAAAGAGCGTTAAAAAAGCAACCATTTGCGTGAAAACCATTATCAAAGAACAGCGCGTCCCAAAAAACTTAGGACCTGACGCAGAAAAAGCTGCATAACTTTTTTAGTTCTCAATTTAAGAAAAAAAAACAAGGAAGATCTTTTGATCTATTACTCAGCTTTATCAAACTGTGAAAGGAACATCCTGAAAGAAGCAATCACCTCCGAGAAGAGCCTTTGTCAAAGGTACGCCATGTCTCGAAAAACGAAAATATTGACACACAAAGAGTTGCATTACTTCTTCATTCTTTAATTTAAAAAAAATAAGGAAGTGCTGTTGAGCTATTACTTTACTCTATTGAATCGAGAAAAGTACAGGCGAAAAGAAGTGATCATTTTTTTTAAAGTACTAAACATGGGTTTTAACCCACTTCTACTATATATCGAACTAGACCACAATCTTCTACAGAGAGATGAGTTAGGTCTAAACAAATAATTCAAACCAATAAAACGTATTTCCGAAATTTAGCACTTACGCCCTTGTGCCCCGGGACCCTTCAATTTTAATCTATAATTTTCTTCTAAACAGCAGCTTCATTTTTCGAAGTATTAAGACAATTCTTGTATTTGTGATTGAAAACCTAATTATGTATGGTAAACTGAGTAAGAAAAAGTTGCAAAGGAATCCAAGTGGTCCTATTTCAGCAGACCCTTTTTCAACATAAATCTTATGAGCACTTCTGAAAATTTCTCCCCGCTCGGGCCCATACTTTTGATGATTTTCAAACAAAATTTTCAATATGTTGGCGTTGGTGTATTTTTTATTATCATATAAACACCAGACCTCATACTCTCACTTGAAAATATACATTTATCGAGTCTGTCAGTGTGTCAATCAGGGGCTCTTGGTCTGGCGATTCAATAATAATGAGCTTAGGCCATCAATACTTGATCCTAGATGAAAATTGACTCTTATACAATCGCTTGAAAATTTTAATTTTTCACCTGCATCAGGTGTCTAAACGCAACGGATAGGGTATCTGGAGCTTATGGCAATCTAAAAAAGGATCGCTTCTCAGCCATATTCGCCACTAACTAGAACTTATACCCTCACTTGGTGAAGAACCTCACTAGCTCTCCGTCTATGACATTCCACAATACTTCATTAATGCTACTATCCAAAAATTGATAAACCACATTTTCTTAAGCATCTTTAATTAAAATTTCCTTATTTCTGCCTTGAACACACCCACTCAACTCCTTCAAACTCAACCCCACATAAATCCAAACTTTCCTCCAACCTAATCGCAAAATGCACTACTGCTCCCTCTCGTTCAGAACTTCCTCTCTCCCAAACTCATTGGTGTTCGCTCCACGTGCACAACATCGCTAAAGAGACAAGACGTGCGAAATATAATCTGAGCTTCAACCTGAGGATGGTTCCTCCACCAAGCATTACTACTATAACCATGATAGGATGAGGGTGGATTCCAGAGGGTGGTATTGGGTGGTAGTAGGCTGTCGGGTGGTTGTCGACATTAGCGTTCAGCGAACGACGTTATACGTAAATATCAGACAACGTCACTCGTGATGCATGTTTCTCCACATAACTATACCTCGTTCCGCGCCAAGACTCCTTTTCCAAGTCTAACACATACCCCCTAGAAAAGCAGGCTGTTCACGTCTTCGCTGATTATACCAGACGAGTCTCGTGGGGTCGGACTGGAGGAGTGGAAAGAGGCGTTGGATTCTGGGAGGGGGGGGGGGTAAGTTGGTGGTTGAATTAGAGGGTGAAGTTGGGGGGTGTTATTGCGATGCCTTCGAGTTAGACTTGAAGCTCCCGAGGAAGCGAAGGTATTTGGTCTTGGTGCCTGGTTCTTGAGCAGGGGGTTGGTTCTCTGGGGTAGGTTCACTCTCTGAGGGTTGGGGGGTGGGTCGGTCTCTCATGTTTCTCATTTCGCATCGTGCAGACTCCCTTAGAAACCCAAGACACACACACGTTTAGAACGGGAAGGTACCGGGTGGTTCGCGATGCGAAGAGGTTGAAACGTCGGGGGTGATAGGGGGGTGAGGGCGGCTCTTCCCTGTTGGATCTCATACATACATTAACGTCGCTTGTCAGGCGAACCGAGCTCTGTAAGACTTAAGATACTGCGAGGAAGAGGAAGAGGATGATGGGGTTGTGGGGGTGAGGGGTGGCTGTCTCTCACCCCGTCACAACCCGTATATCCTTCACCCACCTCCAACCTGCCATGCCACCCGCGTTCAACCCCCTTTGGATCTCAGGAGCTCGCTCGTTTCCCTAGCCCGAAAATGGCTGCTTTCGAGGAGGATCTTACCGCTGCCTCCCGGAAAGTCGATAAGATGCCTTTACGTTCTGCCGAGTGGAAGAAGGGATTCGAGGCTGCTTTTCCCCAAAGGAAGCCGTCTTGCAGAACGCTTTCTGATGATTGGTGTACGGCTTATACGCCGCTAAGGTAATTAATACGGGATCGGAAGCTTCAAATCGGAAGGCGATGCCTTTGATGTGTTGGAAATATGGGGTTCATGATTCTGCAAGTTGATTTTTGATTTTAGATAATAATTTTGAAGAGGAATTTTCGAATTTCTGAGGAAATTTTAATAGAAAGAATTAGAGATTATATTTTAATTCAACTGGTGCACCTGATTGTCGTGAGATTTAAGAAAAAGAAATAATTAAGTATACAGAGGAAATAAATAACTTTGACCAAGTTTATTTTAATTTTTATATTAATTATAATTCATATAGTATTTTATTAATAATTATTCAACGTAACTCTCGTGCGGGGGAAATTGTCACTCAGTGAATCTAAAATATTAAGTTTGAGAAGGTATTCTCTTAGGCATCGACTAAGAAAAAATTATTGAGAAGTTCGTACAATTTTCTCGGTAACCACAAACCTTATAGGGTTCAATTCTTCTAAATTCTGTTATAAAAACATCTGTTAATGAAGAGAGTTTCAAATTCTGTTTTCTGTTATCAGATGTCAATGATGTATAAAATAGTGCAAAATAGAGGATTAAATGTAAGTTTTGTTTCATTTTTTTTCAGAAAAGACTGCTTGAATATTTTTATTTCGAATTTTAGTTTGAGAAATAGCACTGTCTGGTATTACGGAATTTTCCGTAAGATTAACCGGTCAAGTATAGCGCTGGGAAGAAAATTCCGTAATATTAGACAGTATGTAGAAAAACTAAGGTGTCTTAGTGATTTTATTTATTTTTTTGCATTGAAAGTAAATGAACAATTAAACACGTTTCTAAATTTCAAAAATTATTTATTTAAATAATTATCATTCAACAGATTTCTTACAACTACTTCGAAAGAATTACGGATTTATTCAAATGACAATGTTTCGGACATATTTGGAATTAAAACAAACATATTTAAGGACAGAAAAGAAAGCTTTTTCACAGTTCCGACAATAATTACAATCTTCAAATCCACTAAAACATATATCAGAATGATCTTTTCTTATTAACAAAATATCTGTACCTTAAGAAGCAACAAATATTAAAAAAATTCGTTTGAATAAAATCTTAAAAAATTTTCTGTGTTATATTCTTTTGAAAATTAACGATAATTAGTGAGGTTTATCATTTATTTTATGAAAGAAACAAAGATTTGAAGAGATGTTTCTTATTTAGGAAAATAAAAATATTCATCTAAAGTTCATAATTTTTTTTTTTATAACTTGCATCTACTTGTACTTTGTGCTTTTCTTTTGATGATTACAGTTCCAGCATATTGATCGATTTTTTACTGTCTCAAAGTTTAAATATCACCTTGTCACAAAACATCCTGAATTATTTACGCATGAATCGCTGTTGAGATAGATCAAAATATTATAATTGATTTTAAATATTTAACAAGATTTTTCGCAGCTGAAGACAAAAAGTTGTATCGTGGAAAGTGGCGCTATAATTGTTGAATAGAGATATTCATAACCAATACCTGGCGGCAAATATTTAAGATTATTAACATTACATCTATAAAAGCCAGTGAAAATACGATTATTGATAGACAAAAGTAATGAAATTCGAAAGTTCTTATCTCACATGAATATTACTATGTAATATGTCTATGTAGGGAACTCCAAGTAGTTGAAAAAAAAATATTTATTTTTTTGTACATGTTACAGTATATTTTATTTACAATACAATACAATACAGAAGATCGTTTTATGTACTCATAAAAATCTGTAATTTAAAGATAAAATCAGTCTTTATTCTGTTTCATAATTCCTTTAGTGTTTAAAATTTATTATATTTAAGTTGATTGCATTTTATTTATCACAACTTTGATCCATTAAGGACTACAGAAATTTAAGTATCAAGTACAAAAATACTTTTACAAAAAGCTCATCAGCGATTTTTAAGTTTCTGTCTAAACGTTTTTTTACTGGAAAATAAAATTTTAACACTTTTTATTGAACTCGCGGTTTCTGTTAATTAAATAAAAAGATAAGAATTATTTGTTGCAGCAGGATTCTAAATTCACATTCAACATTACTTGTGAACAAGGTTTTGCCAATTCAAAATAAAGCTCCTATACAAAGAAAAAAGGACTAGGCCTTAGAACAAAATATAGTTTGAAGAAGAAAAGATTGTTGCTTATAAAATTAATTAAAAGGCAGTGTCTACGTGCACCGAAAAAATACGGCTATTCACACCGGAATTTCGGTACACGTAGTCACGGCCTAATAAAAAAATTGTTTATTCAAGAAATTTTATTCATTCTCTAACCTTTGAAAATCGCTTCGTAATGCATCTTTTGTCAAGAAATTTTATTCATTCTCTAACCTTTGAAAATCGCTTCGTAATACATCTTTTGAATTATACTGGTTGAATGTATTTTAATTTTAAACTCTAAAAGAATTATAAGAAAAATTGAGACTAATTCTATGCTGAAATTTCAGATTTTTCTGAATACCTAAAATGCTGTAGGAATTTAGAGAAATAACCTGCAAGTGTTCGAAATTCCTGAATAAACCAGGAATTTAGAGCAAAGGTAATACCCGAATGGAAGATTTTCCTAGACTCCGACATTTAACTGATTACCTCATCAGTTATAATGAATCAAATTTTGAAGTTCGATTCACACAAATATTGTTTTATAAATTACATACGTTCTATCTTTTTAACATACATCCTTTTTTCTTACATTTTTACTAATAGATCATTCTTTTATTTATGCGTCTTGAGTCTTGCTCATTTAATTTTTTAAAAAACTATATCTTAGAGTGTTACGTTTAATGTGTCCGCTTAGCCACATGGAATTATTGATTAGGGCTACTCGTTCGATCACCGAAGTTAAGTAGCGCATGGCTCGGTTGTACTCGGAAGAGGGCCACGTCGTCTTGAACTAATACATTAGTATTAGATAAATAAGGTAAATATTTATTTTGACGATTAATCAGTAAATGGCTTCAAGTGGTCATTCAGAATAAAGAAAATTAGCATTCATTCAATATTTGAACTCATAGACGGTTGAAACTATGGAAACTAATATTAACTTATTTACTTCATGAACAAAATATTACATTTTTTTTTTAACGAAGGTAAAATTGTTTTAGTGAAAGGAAATATTGTGTTTCATATTTTTATATTGATAATGTTTAATTTATTCAAAAAGTACTTCCGTTTTGGAAATTAGGAAATAAATATAATATGACTGGACACAAGATCCTGAGCGTTTGGAATAGGTGATATAGTTGCCTAGCAGTGGTCATTTCGAGAGATAATCGATTTCCAAGTTGCCCCTGCTCATTTGCAAAACAAATCGTCTAAGGAAACTTCGTTCTTGAATCTAGCAGATCTGTTCACGAATTATAATATTTATCCAACTCTGTCGCCATAAAGTTTACATTTCTTTACATTTCATTACATAAAAAGAAATATTTTCATGATTTTTTTATTATTCTTCATTAAAACATCGAATTATAAAATTCTCTTGACGCAGAGAAAAATAAAACAGAAATTCACTTTATTTGTAGTTCATTTTCAAATTATTCCATTTCCACTTTACGCGGAATTTACAATTCTTTTCAGAATTCTGAATGTACTTATAATTATGTAAAATTATTTCCTAACAAAAGATAAGCTGAATATTTGAAAGGTGCCAGTGCACACGGGCGTAAGTGCCAAAACCCGACTATTACAGGAAGAACAAAGGACTGTCTAACTTTAACGCAATTAATTTTAAACAAAAAACTAAAAAATTGTTTCGAGATATTGCCAGGCTCCACTGAATTGTAAAAAGAGCGTCCCAAATAACGCCGATTTTTACTAAGAAAAAATTGCATAAGTTTTTAAATTTTTTTTTTCAAACAAAAAACAAGCAATTACTTCTGAGTCGTATTTAGCTTTATTGAATTGAGAAAGGATAGTTTAGAAAAAAGCAATCGTCTGCAAGAAAACCCTTATCAAAGAATGAAACGTCCCAAAAAACGCCGGAACTGACACAGAAAAAGTTACATGACTTTTTTATTTTTTAGTTTAAAAAAAAGACGAAGAAGTACCTTTGAGCTATTGCTTAGCTCTATCAAACCGTGCGCTGAAAAATATGAGTAGTAGGCTCAACTACTTGGGTTTGTAAAATATGCCGCTGCTACTTTATTGGTAGGCACAACCATTTTGTTTGTTGGTGTTACTATCCGCATTGAAATTTTAGCAAACCGAGTAGTAACACCAACAAGCAAAATGATTGTGCCAACCAATAAAGTATCAGCAGCACATTTTACAAACCCAAGTAGTTGGATCTACTACCTATTTTGCAGTGTGAAAGGAACATCCTGAGAGAAGTAACAAAAACACAAGAAAGTACTTTCGAGTAATTAATTAATCAAAATTACCAAAACATGGATTTTGACCCACTTCGAAATCGAACTGGACCATAATCTTTCACTGGGACATGAGTTAGGTCAAAACAATTTTTTTAAACTAATAAAACGAATTTCCGAAATTTGGCACTTATCCCTTTATGCGCTAGCACCCTTCATTTATTTTTTCATTTATGATACTTTAGTATTATTGACTGACTGTTTACGGATGTCTTACATTTAGAAAAATCCATCCTGTAATAAAATAAATCATCAATAATTTCCACCCATAAGCTCATTTGTTTTTAATGATAATAATTAATAATCACATGTCTGTATAGTTTAAATAAACAAAGAATAGCAATTTCGTTCATATCTAACTGAGTATTTTTCACAAACAAATTTTTAGAACAATTTCGCTAACGGTATCCTAAAGTACTAATCACCTTTAAAATCAATTTAAGTTAGTATACTTCTACGATTCTTTTTAGTGCAGATATTCGAAGCTGAATTTAGGAAATATATGACAAATATGACAAATATGTATCTATATACTCAATCTAAAAGGAAAAAATATTCATTATGAATATATGGCAAATGTGTCTGCCGCAAAATGATCGAAATAGTACAATTTTTAAGCTTTATTGTAATCTCTTCTAGAAGTCTATTACAGATCAGGTTGTATTATTATAGATTAAAAAAAAACAGCATAAAAATGCATTTTTGAGAGATTTCAAGCACATTTTGCTAAAAAAACTTACTTGATGAAAAAATTTCAATGTATAGTTTCAAATTCAGCACGAAAAAGACTACATGAAACAAATCATATTCTTTCCTACGCCGCAGAAAAAAAAGTTGAAAAATGAAGGACTGTGTAATAATACTTTTTTTGATAATAATAATAAGAGTTCCAATTTAAGACTAAAAATGACTTAGACATAGTGTGATATGTCCCAGGTTTTCTTTTTTATTCAGTGTGAATTCCTTAAATCTTAAATATATACCCTAAAGTATCAACAAGTCTTCTGCATCGATAGCTAAAAAACGCACTTAATTGTGAATCAAATTTCAAGCAACCATTTTGGAACCACCGCAACCAAACTCCTTTATCAGAAAAAGGAAATTCAAATATAAAATGTAAAATGCAACAGAAAATATCAACCCGCCTTTTAAAGCCACTTACCAGTCACCAGCTGAATTTCTGATTAACACCCTACTCCCTTCGTTTCCCTCTTTCGTATAGGAAACGCCGTATCCCAATGGAAGACAAAAGGGCGAAAAGGTAGACTTTCCTATCATACTCTAACAAATACAAACTAAGCTCATTCAATATAGTTTTCAAATCGACTGAATGTCAGAGCCAACCCGCGATTTTCGCCATTGAACTATGGACGAAGCTGAATCCGCAGGGGGTGGCCCAACGGAGGGGTAAAGGGGTTTAGGGGGTGGCCCATTCTCTCTATCGGTAATGCCGATTGAACGGAACGGAACGAAATGTAACGGAACTCAGTATCTAGGTAATGGAAAATGTTTTAGCGATTCGTACAACGCGGCTCGTATCTCCTTCTGAGGGTGATTGGGACCTGAGTAAAGGGGGAGGGGGTGGTATGGTTTGACGGGTGCAACGAGGGTGCCGAGGCTGAGACGGAAGGGACGAAGGGAGGGTACGCATAGCATAATATAAGGGTAGTTTGTATCGGAGCTCGAGAGCAGCGAGGAGTAGTGCTTACACCCTCGTCGCACCCCCAAGACGCCTCGTGCCTCGGTCGCTCCGATTGGTCGACATTATTCAAAATGGCGTCTTCTCTATATAAGATCCGTTTTATTAGCATAGCCGGGAAAGGAAGCTCTGCTTCTCCATGTCCTGCGAAAAACCCTCGCAAAACGACCCTTCTCTCGATTCAGAGTTTACCACCCTCCACCCTTAAATTCTACCCGCCAAAATGTTCAGGCTCTGAGGATAGCGATACATCTTCTCAGAGGTGTAACATCTGTTTCTGGCTTCTGGAGAAAAAAAATTGTGGAACATTTTACGATAAAGCTTAATATTGGAAAAAAGTTTAGGGATCAAATTTTTTAGATTGTAAATTTAATGGAATAGTACTAGGTACGAATAGTTAAAAACAGTTTTATGTAGCTTATATATGCAAACTAAAAATGCTTGCTTTTGTTACACTGAAAAACAATTTTGTTTCGAGAAAGAGGGTCTTGTTTTAAGTTAAAAAACGGACTTAAATCTATCTTTTAGCAAAAAAGGCTTAATTTAAGGTGTAAAATAATTAAGCTGTATATTGAAAAATGTCTCACTTATTTTACAACATGATTTTGTATACTTTAAATAAAATTGATTTTTTGTCTTGAAGATAGATTGAAGGCCAGTTTTATTATAAAAGCTAGATCCTAAACTATTTTTGGCTTAAAACAAGACCATCTTCCTTCATAATATGCTTTAATTCAATTTTAAAAATTTTTGATTGTTTTAATATGTAAAGTGAAAAGAATAATTTATTTTGTAAACAATTTATTTTGTGAAACTCTAGAATCTTAGATACACGTATATATACACACGTTAATTTACTTTTCGCATACAATCAAAATCCTACCAAAGTTAGTTTGACATGCAGCAAAGTTTGCAAATAAATTCCTGTTTATTTTTGACAGAATAAGACTCAACATGAACTTCAGTTTTCTTAAAAAACTTCATTAGTTTACAAATTATCCTGGAAGTTTTCAGCAGTAACAATTTCCCGAAATGCCAACAATAAACTGAACGGTGATGAAAGGTTCATTCATCAATTAGTGTAAATATTTATCACGAACACAGTCTGTGTTCATAATAAATACAGGAAATATAATTTTTTCGAATTTTCTTGACCAAATACGTTCCCTTTTTCGTCTCCACTGACTGTTACATTATTCAAGATCAAAATTAAGTCATTGAAAAGAATTCCAAGAAAAGAAAACATAAATTCGGATAAGTAATACTTTACATATATATA
>JAUMHM010000005.1:41864853-41879529 GCA_032362435.1 Melikaiella ostensackeni
GGTGGACCGGTCTGTCTCTTGTGAACGAGCTCTCACCTTTTCTCCCCCCCCCCCAACCATGCATGGAAAGGGGTGAGAAGTGCGACCTCTATTAGCAGTAAATATAGTAAAATAGACCAATTATTTTCATCCAATTCAGATTTATTAAAAGGCCGCGTCTAGTTGTCTAGCTTATGAAAATTTATTATTCTAAATCAATATTATTTTTTAATATTTTTCTCCATACAAATACGAGTAAGTAGAAATTATAGATTCGTGTACACGACACACATTTAGGAAATGATATAATATTTAAGTAGAGAGTGTACTAAATATGTACTAATAATCACGCTTAACTATTTATTAAAAAGTAACCGGCAAAAAAGATATCTGCCGGTACCGGCAGTCTATCCACTCCGTATAGTAAGAGTGAATAAGTATACGGAAATTGAATGACTATTAGTTATAAAATCAAGAGGTAATATTTAGTCATCAGTGTGGCTCAGCTGGTAACGTGTTCAGATTATATTCCAATATAGTAAACGAGTAGCCACACTGTTCTGGGTTCGAATCCCAGATCAGGAAAGCAATTGTGAAAATAAACTGTTCTCTCCTTTGCATGGTTGTTTGTCTCAAACAGATCTAAGCATAACAAATGCCATTTCTGTTTGACATGTACGTTTCGAACCTAGTGTGGGTCTTTTTCAAGGTAAAATATAACCTGTGTCAAAGTAAAAAGATTGAAGATGGCAATTTTTTTGTTTACAAAGTTTAAAATTGTCACGAAAAGTATAATAATTTCATTTGTTTTAAAAAAAGGAAATGTATTAAGTGGTAAAATAAATGTTAAGTAAAAATAAAAATATAAATAAAAATAAAAATAAAAAATTTGAAAATAAATAGTAAAATAAAAAATAATGGTTGTTGGTTAAATAAACATCAATATTGTATTTCTTTAAAGACCTTTTTAAACATTCAGAAAGACCTTCAATATAAGGTAAAGAAATTTTTAGGTTAGGTTTTTTATAAGTTTCAATCTATTTGTTATCATTTTTATCAGAAGAACTATTGCATATTTCATGAATTCTCTTGTTAATAACGCTCTTAATTAATAGAAGTGGATAACTATTTAGTAATAAGGTTAATTTAAACCTTATTACTAAACAATTATCCACTTCCATGAATGAAAAGCATTATTAAAGAGAGAATTCATAAAATATACAATAGTTCTTCTGATAAAAATAATAACAAATGGATTGAAACTTGTAAAGAAACAGACCTAAAAGTTTTCTTACCTTATATTACAAAGTTATAATATTATTATAAGGTTTTATACCTAAGGTTTATCCCTTATAAGGTTTTAAAATAACCTTATTACTAAATAATTATCTACTTCTATTAATTAACAGCATTATTAACAAGAGAATTCATGAAATAAACAATGGTTTTTCTGATAAAAATGATAACAAATGGATTGAAACTTAAAAAAAAAACTGACCTAAAAGTTTCTTTACCTTATATTGAAGGTCTTTCTGAACGTGTAAAAGGTCTTTAAAGAAATATAATATTAATGTTTATTTTCATAACAACTAAACAGTAAATAAATTTCCTTTTTTTAAAAACAATGATAAAGATAATTTAAAAAACTTAACTGGTGTAGTACCACATCAAATGTAAATTTTGTAATAAGGTTTACATTGGTGAAACTGGCCAGAGACTTAAAACCCCAATTAGTGAAAATAAAAAAGATTACGATTTAGGTAATCAAAATACAGGTTTATAACAACACTGTTGTCAATTTGATCATTATTTTGATTTTGAATTCAAAAATATCGAAATTTCAGCTGAGGAAAAAAATACTCACAAACGAAGAATCATTGAATCTATTTACACTATTTACACTATAAGTATAGTGAAGTTTTTATTAATTTAAAAACAGAAATGTTAAGTATCAACCAAATTTATCAAGGTATTCTATAATGTTGATGTCTTTTAGCTGTTGTACCTTGTTTCAATCAATTTCAAATTTCGTTTTGGCGCACTTTCGCCGTTTGAGATTTCGCCTTCCTCATGACACACTGTAAAACTAACTTTGTTAACAAAAAATTTTTTAGCTTTAACCATTTTAATTTTGACATAGTTTATGTCTTACCTTGAAGAAGACCAACGCGGCGGGATCAAAACCTGCGTCGTATATTGATTGACACTCAAACGATTGAAAACATCCAGAATCTCTCTTATTGTTCCATGACCGTATGACCAAAGAAATGTTTCAGATTGAAATAACGTTTGTTATTTATTAAAGCGGTCGAAGGAAGTTTATAGTTTGATTTAGAGGCTCTAAATAGACTGAGGTGATAGATCTAAACATTTGAAAAAATTGCTCAATTTTGTTGATTCGAGATGCAGTCTTATCGCCGGACTTTAGAAAAATCTTTATTTTCTTGGTACTGTTTTTGAAAACTGCTACTCATTTGTCCTATTTTAACTACTGTATTTTATTAGGATATTTTCATCCATTGAAAAAATAAAATTAAAAAATAGGATCTATTCTAATTTCACATGTACGTACTATTTAATGTGGCATAATAGTAACTGCACTTTGAGATTTGTGGTAATGAAACGAACATTTCTTGTTTATAAAGCAATAAAGATAAGATTTGCATTATTATCCCAATGAAAATATACATTTTTCTGCGAGGTGGTACCCATTTCGGTTCAAATGAGATGTTATCTTGCGGATGCGGTTGTAAAGAGGCGATAAAATGCCAGAAATGGTGCGGTTGGAGATCGGAGTATTTTAGTCTTTATTTTCTTTGGGTGAACTCAACCCTTTGGCTCGCGTTGGTAATTTATCGCCTCACCGAATCCACATAGTCTCTCCTTCCACCTCATTGTTATATATATTCTTCCAATTCACACATACCCCAAATTAATCCATATAAGAAGAAAAACTATTTTCTTATCGAAGTATATAATATTATGCTTATAATTTCGCCTGCGAAAATATAAGTATAGGAAAAGGCAATTTAATCAAGATTAAATAAATCTATGAATAAAAAAATATCGAAAACACATTTGATATGAATTTCTTGAAAATTTCTTGGATAATTTTCGAACAGAAGCCTCACGTGGAAATTTGTTGTAGAAATTTTCGCAGATTTCTATGTGAAAACAAGGAAATTTTCTAAAAATTTCATATGCAAATTCTCTATGAAATGTTTATTGAATAGCTTCTCTATGACTATTTTTTCACATGCAAAGGCTTCCCCATAGACATTCTTATAACCTCGAATACTCAAAATATTGATTGACGAATTTCAAGTTCGACATATAATATTATTTTCTTCTCATAACAAGTAGAGTTATACCCTGAGCCTAAGAGCATCGATTTTGTGATAAGCTTAGGTTTATGGGGGTCAAATTTGACTTTACAAATTAATTAAGTACATTATAAATTGATTAAATTTTTTGTTTAACTCAACACATTCCTTCAGCAATTTTAAAAGTAGCAGTTTTAAATTGATAAAATCTCGTAGCTATTTGAATATATTTATGGAAACGGTGTATGCATCGTTCCCTTTCTAGAAAGTTATTTTTTCTCAATTCTACCCCTCACGATTTTTATTATTTGGACGATTTCATTTAATTAAATACATTTTCAAATTCAAAATTGTTTAACTGAACTCATTTCTTTAATCATTGATATAGTACAGGAAAATTATTTCAACTGAATGATAAATATTACCTGGAAGTTGAATATTTAAAAAAAAATTAAGATTTAACTTGATTCCCAAAACTTAAATTTACCTTGAAATCTATGCATCAATGGTGTAAAACCCCCTTCAACAAATTCTTGTTTATTTTCAAAAAAAATTGGAAGTACATACAATTGCGACGAAAGAAAAGAAGTGGGATTTTTTTGGTCTTAGTTTTGCTGAAAAATTTCAAATTGTGGAAAATAAAAATTATGAACCACTGAATATCACATTTGCGCTATAAATAAAACTCGAGCGTCAATAGAACAATTTTTTTTAAATCTTAAAAAAATATAGAATAACTTTCTCACTGCAAGAAAGAAATCTCATCTTCGGAGTTTTGGAGAATCGTAAAATCGAGGTTGTGTGCCACATCTTAATATTAAAAAATTTTAATAAATATACATTTATTCTCTGATTAGTATACATTAAATTGCTTTACCCATTATTAATATCATTTTAATACTATTATAATTTTTCTAACAAATACACTCAACTCTCGATATACTGCTCCTCGGCTTACTGCATCCCTAGAATTCTGCCAGCTCGGCTAAGTCGATTGTGGATTGGCTCTTAATTTTGTTACTCATGAGCCGATTCAAAATCGAGTCATTTTGTTTTTCCATCTAGCCCCTCAATTAAATAAAAGTTAATACAAGCATTGCAAAAAAATATAAAAATTTATCATAATGATAATATTTTTTCTAAGGATTCTGGATTTATGTGAGATGAATATCGCTTTTCAATTATTAATATTAATTTTTAGTTCAAAAAGATCCCAGGTGGAAATTCACAACTGGCTCAGTACTGCTCCAGCACTATTTATAGTACTATCAGTGGTACTAAGCCAGCAGTATGCCAACTTCCAGCCGAGTTACCATTCGTACAAAAGCCAGTACCGGTGCGGAACTGAAATTTTCACCTGGCATGTTCAATATGTTCTTTTTTGCAACACCCACCTTGAAAGTAAGGACTTCTATGCCTCTGAATGATGTGCAAAGTTCTTCAATGCAGTAGGTTGTGCGAGAATAATATTGGCGCGTGCGCACTTTGAAACTCATCTATTTTGAGAATCGATGCAATGGACGCGCATGCGCACTTTAGAAATAAGTAACTTTGCACACCGGCACAATAAAAATATTCTTAAAGACTCTTAAAAAAAACATGGACAAGTTTGGCTGAAATCCACCATACGGGATCGAAAATTTGGTGAAAAAGTGCAAAAAAGTGCTAAATAATTTTCTTTCGATTTTCATTTTGACCAACCTACCACATTTTTATAACGTTTTTTCAGGTAGAAATTTTGCACGCGCCTCAGAATTTGTTGGAATCATCTTCATTTCCAATAACTGCACATATAAATGAGACATTGTTACTTTTTGACACAAAAGACAATTTATTACAACAACATCGTTTGATTTTTGTAAAGCGAGATATGAGGTCTACAAGCAGGGGCCCCTACGGGGCCCTAGTTGTTTTTTCCCTCATTACTATATTCTTCTAATATCCTGGTATGGTCCCGGTCTCTCTACATCTCCATACATTTAGAAATTGAAAATCAGCCTCCTTATAAATTGTTAATGCAAAATCTAGAAAGCTTCTCCCTCATTTCTCCTTCAACCCCTTTCTCCATAGTTCTCTGTTTGCCTCGCTTCTAACTTATCGATTTCTCGAGGGCGCTTTCCGCGCGCCATTGGCCCCTTAAAGGTTCAGAAAAGCCAAGAAAACCAGTCCGGGCCAATGGCCGTGCTGAGGGCTTCCGAGCTTTTACTCGATTTTTCCGGGTGGGTCGGCTCTAAGAAAGCTCAGGGCGAATCGTTGCAGCGCCGCGAAGCCGAATCTCCTCGTGATTGGTCGAGCCGAGCGTCTTGACACCGCCCCTCTAGAACCCCGTGAAAACAGAGGTCTCCTCGTTCCTTCCATTTCCCTCTCTAGCCCCAGGATTTTCCTCTCTCTTTCTCTCTCTTCCTCTCCCTCTTTCTGCTTTCATTCCCTCACTCTCTCTCTCTTCTCTCTCTTTTCTCCATCTCTCTCTCCTTTCAACCTTCTCTCTCACTCGCTCTTTCCTCTCCTGGTTTCTGTCTTGCCAGTTGCCACCCTGGCTGCTTCGTTACGAACCCCGCCTGATACCAGGAATGATGATGAGGAGGACTTTCGGGGTGAGAAAATGTGGGTCCAGGGGGTGGAGTTGGGAGTTTAAGGGATGGGGTTGGGAGTTGTAAGAGGAGATGGTTGAAACTCACCGAGGACTACGGCGTCGCTTCCTCAGATATTAGATTTTACAAGGAGCGTGCTGGGATTTTCGAGGGGTCAAGAGGGGGAAAAGGGGGTGGCAGGAACGGTTGGACCAGTTGGTTTCGAGGAGAAGTGGAGGTTGGGATAAATATTAATTACGCTCGTAAGGGTTGCCTGTGGCCAGGAACCGTTATACTTCCTCGCGTTACTCGTCTCGCGATTACGAGGATCTTGAGGGTCAGAAAAGAGGGTTGAAGGTCCACCACTCTCTGATAGAGGTACTCCCAAGGGACTATAGCTTTGACTTTGTAAAGAGGTAGGATGCCAGGATATCGACTTCGAAGGTTATTTGGCGAGGGTGGAGGTATTTTCATTAATGGTTTATTTATAGGTGAATGGTCCACTACTGAGAAGTCTTTTATGAGAAAGACTGGTTAATGATTAGGGGGCGAATCGGAAGCAGGATAAGAGTTTTCAGTTCAGGAAAAAGAAAAGTTTAAGGAAAAGATAAACTTGTATTGTTTGATTTTTAATGCATTTTTTTAAAAGTTTTATACAAATGTAATTATAGAAGTGATACTTGTGTTTTATACTGCTATGGACCTGTAAATATATTTTGAAAGGCTCAGAATTATAACTATGTCACCAGACACAGGATTAAGAAAAACAAAGACAGTAATTCACTATTTGGTTATTGTCTTGAAACGCGGCATTTTCAAATTTTTAATTTTTAGGTCTGGTTCTTTTTTAAATATCTTTTATTCTACTCAATGATGTAGAATGAAGGGAGAAGCTGGAGAAAACTAATCATTTTAAATTAATAATAAGAATAAAAAATTTTTTCAAGGTTCACCTTCTTACATGAAATATTACACTATAGAAAATTTGTGAAAAATAGTTACTTTCGGGTACAACGGAAGAAACGCGAAATGAAAAGGAGGAATTGGAGAGGGGAAGGGGTAATTTGGAAGTCACTTCCCCTATTTTTCCACTTATCCCCCCCCCCCTATAAAATTTCATTTCTCCCCCTCCTTTCCATCCTTTTTAATTTTTGGGATTCCTTTTTTTAATATATATTAAGGGGAAATTGGAAGCAAAAGGGGTGATTTGGAACCCATCTCTCACCCTTTCCAGCCCCCCGTTCCCTTTCATTCTCTTACAACCTTCTTTTATTTTTGGGATGCATTTTTGATTCTCTGATTTCATATTGAAGGTTGGCTGGAAAGGGAAAGGGTGATTTTGAATTAACCTCTCGCCTTTTTCAGCCCCCCCCCCAGTTACGATTCTCCCACTCTCTGAGATCTTTTTTGTTGAGTTATATTTTTTCATTTTATATTATCTAAATGTTTGGGATTCAATTTTAGTGGATGCCTGGACGTGATATAACGGATTTTTTCAAAATTTTCTTCATACTTAGGATTTTAGTAAAAATAATTTATTTTGGAGTTGAAAAAATGATAACTAAAAAAGGACCAAACCGAAAAATCGAAATTTCCGAAACTTCGCGATTATACACAATTAGCCATTGTTTATCATTTCTAATAAATTATATAAAATCATCGAACAAATTTTGTAAAATTTATTACTCTTTGTTTACTTTATCATTTATTGATTTTTTCCATTCAAATTCTTACTACTTCCATTTTGACAATGAGAGTGGTCTCTTGATGCAATCAACGTATAGTGGAGGTGTCACATCTCCTACAGGCAATTCATTAATACTTAATTACTAAAATGTAATATAATAGATATAAATAAAATCCGGAAGTAATTTCTTTTCCTCTTCATTTATATGATTATTCATTGAAATTTCGCTCTTCAAGTGACACCTTCTACCGAAGCTTCGATCAATGATCATTCTTCACTAAATATCAATAAATAATTGAAATATATTATTGTTCAAATACTGAAAATCAAAGCTGAGCATGAAAAAAGCTATTTCGCCATATATGTTACAGCTTAGTGACACTGAAGTGAAAATATTAGGAATTATTTAAAACTGCTATATCGAGATGTTTGTAAAATAAACTCAAAATGCTTTTTTTGTTGTAAACACTAATATTACCAGCTGCTGTTTTTAGAAAATCTTTTGGACAATGGAGCATTCTAAATATTCCCTTGTATCGATTTCCAAGTTTATATATTTTTAAAAAGAAATTTGTTTTTATCATATTTTTTTTGTGAAACGTATACTTGACTGGAGAAAAAAGTGGTTATTTTATATTTTGGTTGAAATTCGAGTTTTTCTGGGATGAAAAGACTATTTTTCATTCATTTTAGGACGGCTAAAAGCTGAATACCACGCGAAGCTCTGTAATACCGACCATTTAGGGTCGGGGAAGTCCAAAAGTTGTAGTTTGATACCCAGATTTTTCTTATTCCTAACGATATTTTTATGGATGGAAAGGCTTCTAAAAATTAGAACGTATACCTAAAATTACCTTCCGACAGCTGCGCAGCAATAAACAACTTCTTACACATCGTAAATTGTCATTAAATTTATATAAATTGTATAAACTCATAATTTATGACTATTTAAGACTACTTTTTGTACATATTTTAGTTTAATCTCTCTATATTTTAATAGATCTTTCAGCCGTCGCTGTTCAAAAAATTCTGAGGCGGCCTTCCAGAGCCCTCAATGAGGGCCCCAAAGCATTCCGCGAGAACCTTCATAGCCACCCACGTGGGCCTCCAGAGTCTTCCGCGAAAACCTCCAACGATGGATTCCAAGGCCTTCAACTATGGCCTCCAAAGCTTCCCACGAGGGCCTTCAGAGCCTCCAACGACGGCCTCTAGAACCTCCAACGAGGGCATCTAGAGCCGCTAACGATAGCCTCCTGCGAGGGTCTCTGGAGCCTCCCATGAATGCCCCCAAAGCTTCCAACGAGGGCCTCTAGAGCCTCCAACGAGGGCATCTACAGCCTCTATAACGATAGCTTCCAGAGCCACCTACGTGGGCCTTCAGAGCCTTATATGAATGCCCTCAAAGCTTCCCACGAGGGCCTCCAGAGCTTCCCGCGAAGATCTTGAGTGACATTTTCCCTCTCCCTGTACATAATTCCCTTGACAATTTATCCCTATCCATCCCTGCATATTCTACTCTCCATTTACATCAATCCCGTGGGTTATCTTAATTAATGTATTTTATTTTATTCCAATTCAATCTATTTAAGATACCTCACTACATGTTTTTGGAATATTAAATTAAATTGGAATTAAAAAATACATTAATTAAGATACCTTTCTATACCATCATAAAAGAAAGCCTTAATTAGGGATAGGCGCGCGTAGAGCGCAGGGGGACGAAACCCCCTTGTATAACAAAAAATATTTCTGAATCATTGCAATTTTAATGCGTAATCAGTGGATTTTACTGTTATAAATGATTTCTTCTACTACTTGCAAATATGGGGCATTATTTCTTGTGTTCTCACAAAAAAAATGAAATTTCTCTGATTGGACTGAAACATTTGCAAATTGTAGTTCTACCATATTAGATGGTAGTTTATGGAAGAAATACTTGCTGCTTGAACAAATACCGACCGAGGAGGAGGGGATGAAATTTTTTTACTTTTGTGTGGATACACTACCTGTTTTGCTTGTTTTTACCTCTTTCAATAAAAATGAAAACATGAAGTTTTCTACAGTTTTGGCAGGATTTTTAACACCCTTTTCATCGATTTTTTTGAAAAGTATAAATATTTAATCTTCGAAACTGTAGTAGACAGCATTTTTTGATTTTTATTGAGAGTCAAAAATAGCTAAAACAGGGAGTGTAATGACACAAATGTAAAAAAACTTTCCCTCTTCCCCCATCCCTCGGTAAATATTTGTTCCAGTGTTAAATATTTTTCCTATAAACTACCATCCAATAGGACCACAATTTGCTGGTGTCTCAGTCCAATCAGAGAAATTTGATTTTTTCATTGAGAACATTCGAGAAATAATGTCTCATATATGCAAATAGTAGTAGAAATCATTTATAACAGTAACATCTACCGATTGCATATCACAAAGTACAATGATTCAGAAATATTTTTTAAACATATTAAACTAAAACACATACAAAAATCAATTTTAACTTCAATGACAATTTACGACGTATACTGATCTTTTTTTGCTGAATTCTTGGAGGATAATTATAGTTGTAAATAATAATTTTTCAAATCCTATTCATCTATTAAAAAATTGATTTTGTACCAAAATAACAAAAAATTCGCTTTTTATCGTTATCTTAAGCTTTATCGTCGACGCGCGAACGCGCGAACATAAGATATATATATTTTTATCTGTAATCTAATACATTATACCTCAATATTGTTATTATTTTGATTTTCAATGCTCATGCCCTCGTTTGCATAAAAATAGGCCATAGAAAAATATTTCTTTTCGTGAGTTACCTATGGAATAAAACGCACCCTTAAAATATTTGATTCCTGTTTTTGAGGTGCTTAGGATTTTTTTTTGTATAAAAAAAGATTTTCTCAATTGCTTTCCTACAGTGAAATATGAGCTAAGAACATCACCAAATTGTGAAACAGATTCAAAAGATTTTTGCTCTACAAAGTAGGAGTTGAGAAATCAAAACTTTTAACCTCTTCGGTTTATATATCTTTCGACGAAAATGGAAGTGTTTTCTAGAAACTTGAACTATACAATTTAAAAACAATATTTAGTTACTCTTTTTTTAAACGTTTAATTTGAAACTCGCCTACTTAGAATATTTTGTTGCATTCGAAAAAAAGCGTAAAAAGATTTTCAACTTTGCTAAAATTGCAAGAAAATATTTAGTTCCTTTATTTATTGAAAGACTTAATCATTCGAAATGTGAATGATTGTTCAATTGTTTGAATTTATGTTTCTAACTTAGGAATAAATAAATCGAAATCTTGAGGACTGTTCTTCCCAAAATTTGTAAATTCTATTACATCATTTATTGGTCGTTATTTATGCACATATACAGCTCATACTTGAGTATATCGTTTAAGTATAAGTCATCTTTCGGAAATGATTACCAATAACTAATATTATTTATAACGAGTTATAATATATAGAATTTAACAGCAAAGCAGTATCAGGACTCTGTAGCTGAAATATCAAAATAACTTTTAAAAAAAGGCAGAGCTTTTCGTCCATAATTATTGAATTAATTTTACATCCATTTTCTTATACTAATGTACTTTATATTTTAAAATTATCAAAAATTTTACAAGACATCCCGAGTTATCAAGAATTCTTTTCTGATTAATAAAAGTTTTCCGGAAGAGTGTAAAAAAAATTAAATTGATAAATTAAAAATGTTCAAATTTTCATCTTAAAACGATAATATGATTTTGAATTTCGAAAATAAAGATTTAAGTCATCTTAAATATTAAAATATGCCTAATTTTGTTGTCCGTATAGAATTAAATTGAAATTACACGCAGAATAATTAAATATACTAATAATAATATAATACACTAAATATAATATTAAGGAATAAATGATTAATAGTAATAGTGAATGAATACATTTTTTCATAATGCTTTCTGCTTCTTTTGTTTAAAGACAATTGAGTAAAGTAGTAGTTCCATAAGCTTTTATTATTGGTTTATATGAAAAGGAATTTAATTTCATGCTTGTCTAACTTTCGTACCCAACAAAATAAACTCAATTATCCACTGGGTCGAGAGCTCTCAGGATAACCACCAACCATAGTTTCGATCCAAGCCTAAACATAAATCAGGACCTTTCTAGGGAGGGTTTGAATCTAAGCTAAACTAACTTCAGTGGTTGGTGCTGCCACGTAGTGAGAATTTTGTTTACAAAGATTTTTGAAAACTTCCAACAGTATAATAATAAATAATAATTTTAATACTATTCTTCAGCTTTTATTCCAATACAGTTATACAATAAACTATCACAAATTTGAGAAGAAAATTTAAAAAATATTTTCATTTGTTTCAAATTTAGATAAAAAATAGTTGACATTTTTTCTTGTAATTAGGGCGAGGCATAGTGGGACAAAAAAAGTTTTTCCGTAGAAATAAGTCTAGAGCTTACAATTTTAATCCAATTTGAGCAGTTTTTTAAAATGGAAGCTAACTAAATTTCAAAGAGATCTATGTGAGCCGATTTTCGATTTTTTAAATTTATCTTTTATTTAACAACAAAGTTCACTTTAAAAAAAACGATCCTTTTTTTGCAACTACTAATATTTATGTAAAACATCATGGAATCAATAAAGATACTTCTTGAAAATGATATCCAGCAGGTTACAATTAGTAAAAAAGTTTGTTGAGTTTTTTATCAACAAATTACTGAGTAAAAGTGCTACTTTAAGATTAAAAACTCTTGGAGACTTTATTTTGAAATTTTTTGTCCGGGATATAAGCAAAAACAATGATGAGTTACTATTTTTTTGAATCCAGAGTAATTGTTAATGTTATAAACAAATTTTATAAACAAATGCATATCTTAGCCTTTTCGCGGTCTAAAGACTTCGTTTCTCTAATAGAACTGTTTGAAAAATTGTCAACAATATATGATATGTACGATTTCTCATTACCTGATAACAATCGTTGATTGTTCAAATAAATTTTATAAACAAATAGAGTTGTTCTGTAATTTTCAACTGACAGATTACGGGTTTCAAACGGACTCAATTTTGAATCACTTGGAAAAATCCATCCATTATGATGCTTTCTAATCAAACAATAATTATTTATTTTATAGACAATTTTATAAACAAATTCACAACTTAACTATTTGTCAACAAATGGATGTCGTTTTTTAAGATATCGATTGCCGATGACTCAGAAGAGACCTTATTCGTTAGAAGACGTTGTCAGGAGACAAAATTTGTTATTTATTTATATAAATATTATGAACAAATATCGATTTTAGTCAGTTTTTAACCGGCAGATTTCGTTTTTTCAACGAAAATGATACTAAATTACTTGGCAAAGTCTTTCCTTTATCATACTTCATCAACGAACAACATTTTTTTCTTTTATAAACAATTTTAATAAAAAACCCACGATTTCGTCATTTTTGAAGAGTGCACCATCGTTTCTTTAAACAATTAAAATTTTAGTGTCTATGGTGGCGAACTCTTCAAAAATGGCGGAATCACGGATTTTTTAAGAAAATTGTTTATAAAATAAACAATTCGAGGGTCCATAAAAAGATTCGAGTAACTCGCGCAGTGCGTTTTAAAAACGCGTAGCTCTTGTGTATAAGCATAGGAGTTACGAATTTCTTGATTTTTTGACTCGGTTGAAGAGAGGAAATCTTCGGGTTGAAAATTGACGAAAATCTTTATTTGTTTATCAAATTTATTTGAACAATTAACAAATATTGTCACCTGACAAAGTCTCCTAATGAATAAAGTCCCTTCTGAGTCATTGGTAGTCTATTTCGTAAAAAAACGACATCCATTTGTTGACAAGCAGTCAAGTGGTGAAATTGTTAATAGAATTGTTGAATCTGTCTTTGCTTATCAAATTTATTCAAACAATTAACAATTGTTATCAGGTGATAAAAAATCGTACATATTATTTATTGTCGATAATTTTTTAAACAATTCTGTTAAAGAAACTAAACCTTGGACCGCGAAATGACTGAGATATGTATTATAACATTAAAAATTACTCTGGATTAGAAGGAATGGTAACTCAGGATTGTTTTTACATATACTCTGAACAAAAAATTAAAAAATAAAGTCTCCAAGTATTTTGAATCTTGAAGCAGCTCTTTCACTTATTAATTTGTTAACACAAAAATAAAAAAAATTTCTTTGATGTTTTAACCTACTGGATATTATTTTTAAGGAGTATCTTTATTGAATCCATGACGTTTTACATAAATATTAGTAGTTTTGAAAAAAATTGGATCGTTTATTTAAATAAAAATGTCAACTTCGTTGTTAAATAAAAGTTAAATATGAACAAATTTTAATTGTTTTTTACAAATTTATTTAAAATTTGGCACTGAATAGTGATACGGAATTTTTCGTAAGATTAACCCGGTCAAGTATAGCGTTAGGGCTAGATTTACGGAAAATTCCGTAACTTTAGCCCTGAACAAGCTTGAAAGGGATTAGTCTTACGAAAAATTCCATAACGGTAGACAGTTCGTTCAAATTTATTTGAATTTCATTTCTAAAAAAACGCTCAAATTGGATCAAAATTGTGAGCTCTAGATTAATTTGTCCGGAAAAATTGTTTTGTCCCACTGTGCAAGTTGTGAATGAATATGTCTTTCGAATACATTTTTTTATTTATAATTTATATTTTTATATTTTAAAGAATATACCTTTGGAAAAAATTTTTAAATTATTTTACTCGAAAATAATTTCTTTTCCAGTTCAGAATCTGAGGACGAACCTTACATTTTTACAATTTCGGTTGAACTTTAGTGGAAATAGCTGCAGTATGGAGAAATCTTAAACTTATTTTGTTCAAAATGAAATAAGAAAACTAGTTCTTTACGATATTTAATTTTGTAACAAATATTCGAATCTATCATTTAATTTAGCTTTAAAATTTGATCAGCGAATAGCAGTTTAACTTCTGATACTCATTATAGACCGTTCGATTACCTTTTTATTATTCTTTATGCTCAAAAAATCCTCTTTCGTATTTTTTTAAATTCTAAAATGTCTTGAGAAATACGAACTCAGAATTCAGTACAAAAAGCTGATTGTAGTTTAAACCTCCTA
>JAUMHM010000005.1:41894718-41918399 GCA_032362435.1 Melikaiella ostensackeni
AAAATTAAATATGCATGCAAAACTTATCCGAGGCTGAAACGTTTGCCAAACTAATACTTACTCAATTCACTGCATGTAATATCACTCTGTTTTTTGAGTTGGCCCCTCGTTTTGGGACGCATACCTACGCGGCAAACAGCAGACAGGTTCAGTAATTAATACTTCCTGGTTTAATATATTATTCAGAAATATTTTGAATTTACTTGAATTATTTTCAGTTCTTTACAGTTTTTCGAATTCTATGTATTCTTTTCAAATCTTTAAATGGCTTGGAATTCTTTTTAACGCTTTCAAATCCTTAAAGACTCTTCTCTATCCTCTTCGACTCAATTACAATCCAAATCCCCTTTTCCTTAACTCCCTTCAAATCTTCTGAATTCCCTGCATAAGCTGAATCCTCTAAATTCAAAGATTTCAAGGAGTTCAATGAATTCAGAAATTGCAGTGAATTCAGAGAATTCAGATAATTCAGGAAATTCAGAGAATTCCAAGAGTTCAAGGAATTTAAAAAATTCAGGAAAACTAATAAAATCCAGGGAATGCAGAGAATTAAGATAATAATCAGGCGAAATCTAGGAATGAAGAGAATTCAAGGAATTAGAAGAATTTCAGGAATTCAGGAAATTCCAGGATTTAGAAGAACTCCAAGAATTCAGAAAATTCCAGGAATTAAAAAAATTTCAGGGATGCAGACAATTCAAGAAATTCACAGATTTCCAGAAATACAGAGAATTCAGGAAATTCCAGGAATGCAGAAAATTCAAGAAATTTAGATGATTCAGGGAACTGAGAAAATTGAGATAATTCAGGAAAAAATCAAGGAATCCCTATAATTTAGGAGAATTCAGGGAATTCGAGGAATTCGAGGAATACAGATAATTCAAAGAAAACCAAAAAATTAATAAATTTAGAGAATGCAGAGAATTCAGATTACAGGAAATTCATGGAATTCAGAGAATTTAGAGAATTCAAAGAATTCAATAAATTGAAAGAATTAAGAGATTTCATGAAATTTTGAGATTTCAGGAAATTCGGAGAATTAAGGGATTTGAGAGAAGTCAGTGGTTTAAGAGAATTCAGGGTATTCAGGGGATTCGGGGAATTCAAGACATTCAGACAATTCAGGTAGTTCAAGGAATTCAGAGGATTCAAGAAATTAAGAGAATTCAGAAAATTAAGAGAATTCAAGAAATTCAGAGAATTCAAGAAATTCAGAGAATTCAGGGAATTCCGGTAATTCAGAGAATTAATGGAATTTCGAGAGTCCAGGGAATTCAAGGCATTCAGAGAATTCAGGAAATTCAAGAAATTCAGAAAATTCTAGGAATCCAGGCAATTCAAGGAATCCAGAGAATTCAGGGAATTCAGGCAATTCAGAGAATTGAGGGAATTTAGAGAGTCCAGGGAATTCAGAAAATTCAAGAAATTCAGAGAATTTGGAGAATCTAAGGAATTCAGGGAATGCAGAAAAATCAGGGAATTCAGAGAATTCAAGTAATTCAGAAAATTCAGGGAATTCAGAAAATTCAGGGAATTCGGGGAGTTCAAAGACTTCGGGGTTCTCAAGGAATTCAGAGAATTAAGAGAATTCAAAGAATTCGGAAATTCAGAGAAATCAGAGAATTTGAGGAATTCCGGAAATTCAGAGAATTCAGAGAATTTAGGGAATTTCGGAAATTCAGAGAATTCAGGGTAGTCAGAGAATTCAAACAATTCAGAGATTTATAAGAATTTAGAGAGCCCAGAGAATTCAGAAAATTCAGGGAATTCATAGAATTCAGAAAATTCGGAGAATTCAAGGATTTTAGAGAACGCAGAGGAATCAGGAAATTCAGAGAATTTAAGTAATTCAGAGAATTCAGACAATTCAAGGAATTCAGAGGATCAAGATAATGCAGTGAATTTAGGGAATTCGGGGAATACAGAGAATTTATGGAATTCAGAAAATACAGATAATTCAGGGAATTCAGAAAATACAGATAATTCAGGAAATTTAGATAAATTAGGAAATTTGGGGAAATCAGTGAACTTAGATTATTCAAATAATTCAGAAAATAGTTTAAGGAATTTTGAGAATTTAAAGGAATTCCGATAATTTAGGAGCATTCAAAGAATTCAGAGAATTCAGGAAATTTAGGAAAATTGGAAAATTGAAGGATCTCAAGGAATTCGATGAGTTCAGAGAATTCGCGAAAGAACTCAAGAAATTCAGCGAATCTAGGGAACATAGGGTATTCAGGAAAATCAGGGAATTCAGGGAAATTAGGGAATTAAGGAGATTCAGGGAATGAAGGTAATTCAGGAAATTTGGGAAAATTGGATAATTGAAAGATCTCAAGGAATTCAATGAATTTAGAGAATTCAGAGAATTCAGGAAAATCAGGAATTCAAGGAATTTAGAGAATTCAAAGGAATTTAGATAATTCAGGGAATTTAGATAATTCAGGGAATTCGAAGAAATTCAGAAGACTTCAAAGAACTTAAAAGAATCCAAAAGAGTTTAAAAGCATTCCAAGCAAACCAAAAGAATAACAAAATATTTTTAAAAATACATAGAATAAAAAGAACTCAAAAGAATTTATAGGAATTCAATGTTAATTCAAAGTAATTCAAGTGGATTCAAAATTCACTGGAACCCTGATATACCGCCGGTCTCGGGTATAGCCGGCGATGGCCGTGACGCCCATCCAATAATTTCTATGACGTAAGCAGTCAGGGCCGTATGAACCATGTCCAGTAGGAATACATAATATTAATCAACTGTATTTTGTACAAATGTAGATTTTTGTCATCATAATGGATGGACCTTTTTAAATAATAAAGACTAATTACTGAAAAAAGAATTTTCCGTGTGTATTTAAAAATAAATGCGAAATATGCACGCGAGTGTTCGAACTTCCCGTTTTGTGGCTACGGAACTGCTCGACTCCGCTGAGCTCACAGCGCCTCTCTCTGGGCTTCTAGGACCCCCTCATCACCGAATGAAGCCGGCGGAAATTCTAGGAAGGCGGAATATCGAGCGCCATTAAATTAAGGTTCCAGTGAATTTCTAAATAATATACTAAACCAGAGATTATTCATGCTTTAGAATACTTACTAAAACGAAGGGCCAACTCAAAAAACAGAGTTTTTTTCTTAGACGATCAACGCCAGAGTGGTCGTTTTAGACCAGGCCTGGTCAGGGTCGAAATTTGCTCATTTTACAGATGTTGGTGTCTCCACTTGCGATGATTTTGCGTTGCTCACGAGACGCAAGATCCCGTGAGCAACGCAAGAGTATCGGTGGTGGGGACGCCGTCATCTGTCAAATGAGCAAATTTCCCCGACCCTGCCCAGGCCTGTTTTGGACGATCATTCCAAGAGAAGTTTCTTTAACATGGAGATATAAAATTATTCTCATTCAACAGAACAGTCTCAAATCCAGCTTTCAAATATAATTCTTGTCGATAGAGCAAGAGTTTTGGTTAGTAAATGGTTTTTTAAAAATCTTTTTCCACTTTTTGTATCTTTTCCTGTTTTTTTATATTCTTTCAATTTTGAAAACTTTATCCTTATTCCTTTTTCCGACAATTCTATATGCTTTGTTGGTGCTTTGTAATTAATAAACTAGGCACAAAAAATAATATTTTTATATTGAAATATATTTTTAGACAATATCCCTTTACAAATCGTAATCTGGATTTTGAAAAGTGTCTAGGAGCCCCTAAATATTCTCCGATGAAGGTGAAAAATCGTAGGCATTTTCAGAGCATCAAAATATCAAGGAATGAGAATTCAACATTTTCAAATTTTTTTCACTGGCAATAAAGAACATCCTAATCCAAAAATTATCTTCCTAATAAAAAGTCTGTAAAAGATCATCAGTTTTTTAATATATTTTTTTCAATATTTTTTTTTATTTTGAGTCGATGTTCGCAGATGCTATCCTTTTCTATTTTTATCTCAGGAACTGTCTCTTTCTATTTTCCAGGGCTCACTTCCGGCATCGGGCCAAAGGAAGCGAAGAGGCGGAAAAGCAAAGGAAAGGCAAGGGGTAGGATGTAAGACGAAGGAGGCGTGGTCCCGGCATTGATCCAGAGTCCCCACTCTTTCCCTTAAAAGTACACCTCCTTACACCGCGCATTCACCTCAAAACACCCCCCAACCACCCCAACCATCCCACACACCCCTGTATTCCGACCTCCTGTAAGAAACCAGCAAGAAATGAATATTAATAAGCCACCTTCACCCACCCCTTCTTCCTATTCTCTATCTCTTACACTCGGAAGTTCGTTACCTCCGAGAAATCTCGATTTATGTTTCCAAAATACTCAACGCCTTACTAATCAGATTATGGAGTATAAGAACTATTCAATTATTATCATTATAGTTAATTGTCATTTACGAAATAGGCAACGTGCCTTAGTTTGAGACCAAATTTGTTCAAGTACTAAGAAGAAGATAAAGTAATAAAAATGTTGGAAGAAAAAATAGATAGGGATAGAAATAGATAGAATTAAAATTGGAATGGATAGATAGAAATAAAAATGCAAATAACTAAAAGAACATGTGTAGATAGAGGTTGATACAAGAATAGAAAAAGATTTCTTGATTCGAGATGAAGCGATTGACCTACTTGCATTTTTGTATTCTTACGTCCTCTATGAGAAATCAAATATATTTGCTAATTAATCATAATGAGGAAGCAAAGTGCTCATCAAATGAGCAGCATACAATTTTAAAAGCCAACAAATTGGAAACACCCAAGATTAAAAATAGTTTATCCTACTCTACTTTTCTTTCCGAAATTCCTATTCCTGTTTTCAATATTTTTCTAATGTTTGACATTTTATCCTCATTCCTAATTTCAACCATTCTCTATCCTCGCGTATCTCGTTTAATGAATGTTTATGCTATTCAACTTTCGAGGAATTCTATTATTTTTCATTTGGACTTATAAATTTTAGTCCTGGTTTCTCTCGTTAATAATTCTGACTTTTTCCTCTTTTTGATTTTTTAGTATTTCTCTCTTCTTCTCTTCTCTTATTTTTTTTAGTATTTCTCTCTTTTGATTTTATTCCATTTTTCTATTCTAATTTATCTTAGATTTTTTCATATTATTATTCTAAATAATTAAATCCAATGAAATCCAGTTTCAACAATTTTCATCCTATGAAATGTCGTTTTCTATTTCAATTTATGTTTTGTCTCTTTTTCCAAGAATTATGCCCTTTTTTATTCTCTTTAATGAACTTTTGTATTATTCTTTTTTCACTCTCCTATACTTTTCTATCTCGTTCTATCTCTTCTTCCATTCTGTTTTATCAATGCTGGGCCGATACCTCTTTCCAAGGATTTTATCATTTTTTATTCTGTTCTTTCAGTTTATACCCTGTTCTTCGTTCCAAAAATTTTATTCTTTTCCATCCGGGTTAATCCGTTCCTTCTCTTCAATCCCTTCTCTTTGATTTTTTATATCGGTCATCAATAATTCTATCCTTTTTTAATCTCTTTGAATACTTTTCTTCTTTTTAATTCTTTATACTTTTTGCTTTTTCATAAAGAAAGTTTTGTAGTCGTAACAATTTTAAATATTTTTAGAACGATTTTAAACGTTTTTCAATTGATAAATGTCTAATAAAACGTTCTAAGCGATTGTCCAGATGTATATATGTATGTGTGTGTGTGTTGATGTCGCCTTTTTTTGTTAAGATGATAACTTAAAAAAGGTTGCAGATAAATTGATGAAATTTGAAGGGCTTCTTTTAACCACTAAATATTTCAATACTGAATCAAGAATTTCTCTAATTTATTGAATTTTACATTTTTTATGCACTTTATAATATTTAAAAAATAGGGTTTTTACACTTAAACTTTTTTCATGAACATAATTCAGTATTAATGTAAGAATAAAAAAGATTCCTTGGCTAGAGACCAATAGATTGACCCATAATATTAATACATTCTATTGAAAAGTAAGGAAGTTATGGTCATTTATAATAATATATTAATATTAATACTAACCTAACTCAAAGTTAATGCAAGAATAGAAAAAACTCCTTGAGTTCAGACGAACTGGTTGACCTATTTATATTTTTGTATTTTTATGGTGGACACCCCCTTATATTAAAGAAAAAATCATTATTTATTTTGAATATTTAAAATAATAATTTATGCTTCCTCTATCAGGAAGCAAATATATTTGCTACTTAATCATAATGAGCAAGCAAAGTGCCTATCAAATGAGCACCATACACTCATAAATATAAACGAAGTGGAAGCATCTCAGATCGAATTCACAGCTAGTTTACTTTTTGACATTATACCTCGTCTCAACAGTTTTATCCTTTTCTATCAGGTTTTGTCAATTTTTATCTTGTTTTTCTTTCTACCAATTCTTTCGTTTTCCATATACCTCTTTATCCATTTTTCTCCTATAATACTTTCAAACAATTATTTTATATTCTATTTCGTCCTTCGGCTTTTTATCATCTTCCATTTATCGAGCATTATCTGATTTTCAAACCATTTTTATCCTCAAACTCTGACTTTGAATCAGTTAAATTCTACTAGAAATTTGTAACTGAGTTCTAGACATGAAAATAGACAAATCTAATTCAACACGAATCTACGCACGCTAGTCGACAAAATCAATAACAACTCTTAATTCATTACTAACGTTTAAATAAGTATTTCCACTGAAAATTAGTGAAATTTCGCTGTAATTTTAGTAGTTATCTACTAAATTTGAATTAATTCGACTAATTGTGACAACTAGAATCTGGTCACTGATTTGACTGTCAGTTAAATTTTACTAATTATTAATCAAATTTAACTCATTTAGATTTAGAGAGTACTTTTTCCTTATATTCTATCCATCTTCATTGTTTTAATATTTTCATAACTTTTTGTACAATCACTTTCATAATCGCTTTCATGAAATATTTTATTCCTTTCGATCCCATTTTATTAATTTTATTTTATTGTCCCATTTCATTTTCCAAAAATTGTATCCTTTCCAATGCCGCTGATCTATAAAGTTATATTTTTCACAGTGATGTGGTCGCCTAAATGATTGTAAACAAACAATGCCAGGAATAGCTTCATTTATCGTTTTACGAATTTTTCTAACATTTTATTGTCATGAGAGAGTTTTGATTAAAAGGGAGTTGATGATGAAATATCAGAAAGTGGAATGGGATGTAATCCTTGTCAATATTGAGAAACGTGAAACTGTAAAATTAGATGTAAATGGGCAGGTGGCCGGAGTGGATCAACGTTGAGAAAAGGAGATGTAGGGATACGACGTTTCCAGAACACACAGAGAGTTTGTTCTAACTTGCAGTCGCTGCTGGTTCTCTTCAAACAGGGTAGATTATATTCTCCAACGTCTCTTCAACATTTCGACTCGTCGCCGAGCTTCGCATGATTCGCGAACAACGCACTTGTGTTTGTCTAATTCGAACTTGAGTTTAATTCCACTTTCTTGATTGAAAAATCACATCCCTTGCTGAAACTATCTGAAACTTTAGTCCATAATTTATTCACCATTCAAATAATATTATATTCATTCAGTAATTCATTTTATGTTAATATATAAGCACGAACATTCGTCATTGCTTGAGCAGTTCTTCTTTAATTTCACAGAGTAAAAAAAATTAAGAAAAGTTTTTAAGAAAATGGAATGCCTTCAACTTTAAACTTAAATCTATCATGTTATTGATCTGTCGGATAATTCTGTTTTTTTGTTTTATCCTTTGTTTAGTCAGTGAGACTGTAAATTGATCACATTTTTAAAAATAAATATTATTGCTATATGGTAGCAGAGCGTGGCTGCAGATTTTGAGATAAATATTTGATTTACATTTTAAGCTATCTGAACCTGGAATTGAAAGGTTGTGTCCATCGTGAATGTTGTTACCAGCAATCAGGATGAAATCTAATAAGATTATTTTGCTAGTTTTTGACTAAAGAAAACTTCCAATGTTGGAAGTATGATGTACAGGTTGCTTTTGAAGCATTGGAGATTTTTGGGGTTATCGATGGGACAGTAGTGCAACCTGAAGTATACGAAGTGGCGCTAGTAAAATGCAAGAAGTATGATGCGAAAGCTCGAGGGGTTATTAGTTCAACCTTGGAGGAATTACATCATTTGATGATAAGAGCATGTTTGAACGTAGCTCTACAAATATAAAACTTCTAACGCAGCAAGAATACTACGCATACAAATTCAATTAATTTAATTATTCAAAAATTGAATGCTCTTGGTGATCATTTTCAAGAAATTTCTATCATTGCAAAAGTTATTAATGATCCTCCATCGGATTTCGAACATTTTAAGCACTCATGGAATTCATTGGAACAACAATTGTTGCGGGCTGAAGAAAGTTTAGCTAAGAAAATTTCTTTTGATAACACTGATGCTCTTACGTCAAGAAAAGGAGATAAGTGGAAGAAGTATTTTAACTAGAGGATCACTTGTTATCAGTGTCATCGAGAAGGACATACATATGAGAAAAGAGTGTCCTCAATTATTGAAAAAAATTGGTAATTCATCTACTTTTAGGATAGATTTAGCCAAATTTACAGAAGGATTCTTTGCTAGAATTTCGTTACTCGAAGATGGTGAAAAATGGTATGCAGATAGTGGGGCTTCTTATCATATGACAAGGTATCGCGAGAGGTTTGACACATATGAACTACTGAATCAACCAATAAAAATATGTATTACTGATGATAAGATTTTAATCGGTATTGGAAAAGGAATAATCAATGTAGAGGCTTATAATCGACAACAATGAATGAAAACCAAGCTCAATGATGTACTCTACGTACCGAATTTAGGAAGGGAAAATTTGTTCTCAATGTCTGAAGCATGCGACAGAGGTTTAGAAATGTTTGAAGACTCAAAAGTAATAGGTTTGAAAACTAAGAGCCATAAGAAAATAGTTTTACTTGGAAAACGGACCGGAAATGTATGGACTCTGTTACTTTGGAGGAAACATTCGTCGGTAAGGATGACTTCGCATAATATTTAATCGTAAGGAATATGGCTTTTGAAGATGCAGTTACAGATTTAAAAATTACAGGAGAAGATAATTTCTTTTGTCGAGGATGCATACTTGGACGATTAACAAAGAAGCCTTTCAAATCCGTGCCATGAAGAGAGTGTAAACCTGGCGAGTTCAAACATCCTGACCTTTGTGGAGCAATGCGAACTAAATCAATCAGTGGCTGTGTATACTACGTGGAATTCAAGGACGAGAGTTCAGCATATGCTTTGGTTCAAGATGAAACTAAACGGACATTAAGGCGTTTGAGATCTGACAATGGAAAAGAGTACGCTAACAAAGAATTTGAAGGCTGTTTACTTGAAAAAAAATTTGTCATGAAAGAACAATGCCAGCAAACTATCAAATGAATGGATTAGCTGAATGAGAAAATCGAACTTTGGTGGAACTTACTAGGTCGATGTTATTGGCTAATGATCTTCCTACAAAATTGTGGGCTGAAGCAGTTTCAACGGCAGCGTGCTTGATAAATAGAGTTGTAAATAGGCAAAAAACGATAAGAACGCCTTATGAATTATGGTTTGGCCAAAAACCCGATGTATCTCATTTAAGAGTTTTTGACATAGAAGCATAAAGTCATGTTTCTAAAGAAGCTCGTGTCAAGTGGGAGGCTAAAGCAAAAGAGATGAGATTTATTGGCTACACAGATCTCAATAATATTTTTCGGCTTTGGGATTCAAGTAAAGATGACATTATTGTATTAAAAAGTGTCTACTATAAAGGATTTCCAACTACAGAAGTTGTAAAACTCGTAGATATCAAGCAAGAAGCTAAGCCCGAAACTCCGAGCGAAACCAGATTAGAAGAGAATCAAGAAAGTCACCATAAAGAAGATACTAATAACGAGAGCGATAAAGATGAGGAAACCTTCATGAGAATAGCTGAAGAAACTTTGGAAAGGGAAGATGTTTCTGATTCTGGTCCTAACGATGATGAATTTGAGAAAACTGTCGTTAAGTCGACTGCGGAAGTGCAGAAAGTTAAAGGTCTAGGAAGACCGAAATGTTCTAAAACGATAAACGACAAAGCTCCTGTCTCACACCCCATGGTGCGTAGAAGTCAGCACCCTTTACCTTCTATATTTGCTTTAATGGCTGAATCAGAGATAGAGGAACCCAGAACATATGAAGGAGCAATTACTTATTCTTATTAATAGAACATCAGACATGGAAACTTTTAAATTTACCATCGGATAGAAAGGCAACCGAATCAAAATGGATTTAAAAAGTTAAAAGAGATGTTGATTGCTCGATTAAAGGCTTCAAGGCTCGCATGGTGGCTATGGGTTACAATTAGAAAGAAGGGTTTGATTATCAAGAACGTTTTCTCCTGTCACCAGATATGATTCGATAAGGACCATTTTAGCCGCAGCAGCTTGTGAAGATATGGAACTCTTTCAGTTTAACTCTTGCAACTCTTGTCTGTATGGACTCAAAGAAAGTCCTTGTCGATGGAACAAGAAATTAAATAATTTTCTCAAGATTGATGGTTTTTGTCAGAGTTAAAGCAATCCATGTATATGCGTATCGAAAAATTCAACGTTAATTTCGATTCTAGCCTTATATATGGATCATGGTTTGCTGAGTTTCACATCAATATTGAAACTGAATTCAATACTTTATGATTTAAAAACAAAATTTTCAATTACTGAAGAAAAAGCTAAGTTTTATATAGGTTTTCAAATTGGAAGAAAAAGAGAAGAAAAAATAATTAGTAACAATCAGAACTGATTGTAAGTCAGTTTCAAAGGCTGGAGATCAGCTTACAAAACTAACTGGATTGATGTGTCCAGTGACAGAAGAAGTGATCAAAGAAATGTCTGAAATTCCAATTCGAGAAGCAATAAGTAGTTTGATGTATGCTGATATGGTGAGTCGTTCTGATATAGCATTTGCTGTTTGTAAAGCTTCTCAATGTATGGAGAATCCTGGTCCTGATCACTGGAAAGCAGTAAAATAAATTTTTCGTTACCTGAAAAGAACCTGCAATATGAAAATTACTTATGACGGAAAACACGAAGATGTACGAAAATTAGTTGGAGTTTGTGATACTGGTTTAGCAGGAGAAATTGGTTCTAGAAAGTCTACTTCAGGATATCTTCTCTTTTAGGAGGGTCCCCAATCACTTGGATGTTAAGAAAACGATGTATAGTTGCTGAGAGTACAACTGAAGCTGCATATATTGCATTAGCTGAGGCTGCAAGGGAAGCAGTATGGTTGGGGCAACTACTTTCAGACGTTAGGTGTTATCAACAACTATATACTATTATTTATTAGAATAACCAATCAAAAATAAAGCTAGTGCGGAATCCAGAATTTCATCGTCGAACAAAACACATCAATATTAGATTTCACTTGATTAGAAATCTCAATAAAGAAGGAACTATTGAAGTTAACTTTATACCTACAACGGAACAAGCCGCAGATATTTTTCTTAATAAACATTATTGTAATAAAAGTAAAACAATTAAATAAAAGTACAATATTTCTGAACGTTCAAAATCGGATGGGAAACATGCGGACTGAAATTGCTAAACGATAGCAGCCACTGAGTTATACCCGAATGGTTCAAGCCTGATTTACGGTGCTGTTAACGTTCCCGATAAAATACAATTGCTGCCGCCCCCTCCTTTTGCCACCGGTTTTATTACCAGCCTTAGTCGTTTCACTACAAAGCTGAATTTCTCTGACTGCTACGATTTCACTCAGCCTAACAATTTATCCAGTCCCCCATTTCGAAGACCCTAAACCAGTTAGGTTTTTATCAAGACCCAAGAAACGTGTCTCAATTTAGGCAATAATGGAAAACTAAACAATCAAATCATTTCTAATTGTTACAATCATATTATATAGAAATATTTGTAACTCTCTAAATATATTTTCAATCATCGTAGTAGATTTTCTTCTTTTTACCTGTTACATAGTTGTAATTCTATTTATGATTTCTTAGGAACTTGTTCAAATAAATTACATTTTTATAATCTTACAGTTATGTACTATAAATTCGAAGACAAAAACTCATCGTTTCCATTGAGAGATTATTTTATTTATTTATTAAAACATACAACAAAAATTGACAATTGTTCCCGAACAAAAGCATAGAGAAAAGCCAAGCTTTTTTTTTAAATATGTGTAGGTCCATATTAAAATTGGATAAAACGCTGTAGACAGTTGAAAAAATGTGGTTATAATTGTCAATGAAGTAGTCAACATAGCTCTCAACTGTTTCTAGTAATGCTGTGTGCTTTAACCAATTAATAAATCAATAAATGAATAACCATCAAAATCGGTTAAAGATACAATGGCGAATTCAGTTAAGGGGCTATCCATAAATTACATAAAATCTTTGTTTGTGGGAGAGGGGGTTTGGCAAAATGTTACGATCTGTTAAATGGGGTTGGGAGGGGGAGGGGGAAAGGGGGATAAATCTATACTTTCACGTAACGTTTTCAACAAATCAACCCTATGTGAAATCTATGTATCCAAAATCATATTACAACGTTAAAGTTTAGTAATTACCATAAAAGATTGTAATATTATAAAGACTTTAATATCGGTATAATTAGATTAGTATTTTGATTTTATCCCATCATTTTGTAGAAAAATATCCATAAAAATAAATTTTTTTCACAAATTTTGAAACTACTATCTACAGTGTATGGGTTATTACAGTAAAGATCACTATTTACTAAAACAGTAAAAAAATTTAAAGTCGAAAAATTAAAATATATTTGAAAATTAATCTTTTAAAGCTAAATAATAATCATTTCAATTT
This sequence comes from Melikaiella ostensackeni, assembly GCA_032362435.1. NCBI lineage: Eukaryota > Metazoa > Arthropoda > Insecta > Hymenoptera > Cynipidae > Melikaiella > Melikaiella ostensackeni. Next base: position 41,907,543 of record JAUMHM010000005.1, read on the forward strand.
AGAAACGTTCAATATCAGCAATTTCTAAATTTAAGCGCTTAAAGTTGCAATATTATTGAAATTTGAAGTCTAGAAAAGTGCAATTTTATTTGAAACTTATCAATCTTAATAGTAAACATAAAAAATGTAAGGTTTTTCGAATTAATTCTTTAAAGCAAATCAATTTCAGAGCGGTCGAAATCAAATAATCTTAAATGGTAAACGTTAAAAATGGGAAAATTTAATTTTCGAAGAGTCAGTACTGAAAGTGCTATAAAAAATTATACAATATTATATGCAAACTTTATAAGAGGAGTATGTTCTAATTGTAATGAAAAAGTTTTTTGAATTTGTAACCTTGAAAAGTGCATAATTTCAGATAAAAAAATCTTAAGCTGTAAACATTGAACAAATTAAATCACATTAAAATTTGACATTGAAAGAATGAAAATTTGATGCCTTAGAATGGACATTCTTGTTAGGAAGCTCATTAAGTGAATAATGATTAAATACAATTTTATAAGCTTTTTAAATTGAACAGTTTTTCATAAAAGAAATGAGAAATTCAATAATTTCTAATTGGAGTCGCTTAAAATTGAACAAAAAAATGAAATTCGTAAAAATTTGAGCTTTCTTCATATATTATGAGTTATAAAATTAGAAAACTAAAAAAATTTTAGCCGATAAAAATAAAATACTTGCAAATTCAGAGCATTTGTATTTTATCAAATTTGAATTTTCAGGTCTTGAAATTGTACAATTTTAATATGAAGATTAAGAAAAATTGAAACTGGGATCGTTTGAAACACAACAATATATTTCGAAAATTTATTTTAAAAATGTGTACAAAATAAAATTTCCTTTAAAATTAAAAATTGAGACTTTCTTAGCAAAAAAATGCCAATATTGAAGATTTCAATACAAACTTTTTTCTTCCGTCACAAAAAGCTCAAGAATATAAAAATTCTATGTTCAAAAATAAACTACAAGTTCAAAATGAAAAATTTAGATCTTACAGATCTAAAAAATTGACGAATTACAAATGTGAAACACCTGAATTCACAAAAGTAAAATTAAAGCTTTCCAAATTTAAGAAAGTCAAAAAATTTTAACGTAAGCATTAGGGGTGATTTTAAAATGAGACACCTAAGAAATATTATAAATTGTGGATAATTTAAAATCTATGATTTGAAAATCTCTAATATCAAGTCTACGATTTCTGATCTTTGAATTTCTCAAAACTTTTGTTACAATTTCAGTCTTGCTTCAAGAATCGCCAAGTTGATAAAAAGTATTACACATTTAAAATATAACCAGAAACGTAACTTAATTCGGGAATATTCTGGAATGTTTCAAATGTTTTTCAAATGATATAAAAATATTTCAGAACTTATTCAGGATATATTCAACTGAAATTTAAAACTAATCTTAGATAATTGGAGACGTGTATTAGTAATTTAGAAAATGGTAAAAATGAAATTCTTCATGTATATTTTTTTAATAGAGGACACAGCTTTTCATACTGTTTAGTTTTCTTTCTTTTTATTTCAGTAACTTCCAATTGTTTGGTAATTCAGGTGCCTCGGGTAGTAAGTAACTAAAATGTTTAATAAGACATAGCTGAAAATATTTGAAAAAATTACGTAACATAGGCGGGTAAGGGGAGGGGGGGGTTTCAAACGATTTTGTTACAACTTATTACATGGGGAAGGGAAGGGGTATTCATGGCAGGTTCCTGAATAAAGGAATTCAGCTGAAATTACCAAAATAAATAATCAGCCAAACGATTAATATTGGTAAACTAGGATACCGCACTGTCGGTTATGTCAGAGCATATTTTGTTTTTAAAAATATCCTAGGTTACCATTAAATCGTTTGGCAGATTAACTGAAATTTTTATTCACCCGATCATCTTCTTGAAGCTTCTATTTTGGACAGTCCTGAGGGTCTTAATATGTCATACCTTGAGTTACAGCGTCGAGACTCTTTTAAATATTTAGAGAAGGTACTCCTGCGAGAGAAGGAGAAGTAGTGTGGAGTGTGGACTGTTAAGGGAGAGGGGGGGGGGGCTCACCCAAGTTGCCAACTTTTGGTCGTATTAGCTTTTGTATATATATTACCTCATTTGCGAGAGGAAAGCTTATACTTCTGCATGCTCTATAGACATCACTATCCACCTACTACTTGCAACATCCCTCCGTTGCCCTTACTATATTTCTCTTTCTCTCTCTCACTGACTCATTTACTCTCTCGTCTAAGTCCCTACAATGTATATACTCCTGCACGTGCAGTAAGTATATTTCCAGTTGCGTTCATTACAGCAAGTTATGCTTCATGGTCCATGCCCTGCCAAGGATTTCAAGTTCTCCATGATCCAAGGTTTGATATCTCGATTTTTTCCCTTGGGGAGAAAACAAAAGGCCTGAAATTTCCTGAAAATCAAAGATATGCAAATATTAGAACGAATTAAATCTGTGAGTACTAGTGTTTAGATTTATTGGACCATTTACAAAAACCTTCTTATAATAGTAGTTTATGTGGCAGGTGGGTACAACTGGGATATCTGCTTAGGCGAGGAGGATGTTATCAGCAGGAGCAGTCAGTTAGACGGAGGCGAACCGGAGACGAAGCTGAAGGTGAGCCGCAGGCAAGCTGGCTGCTCCTTCTGAAAAAATCACTCGAGCCAAAACAAGTTCAGTTTATGGTAATTCATGATAATTTATGGTATTTTATCAGTAATTTATCGGAAATTTATAATAATTTATGGTATCTCAACACTTCGTGTTGTTTTAATCACTACCCGCAATAATAAATTACTCTTTTAAACGTCAACGCGATAGTTAGTGATGCCGTTCAAGACGAGAAATGTCAAGGCGGAGGTCGAGAAAAGCAAGACAGGATAAGTCGAGGCATTTAATTTCGAGACAATTTGAAGCGGCTAAAATTCAAGGCCTTGAAAAGCGAGGCCTTGTCTTGGGCTCGTCTCAAAGGCTTGAATTTCCTTCGCAGATGTGCATTTTTCCTACGCCGAATTGTCCGTCTGGGAAGTGGGAATAAATTTATGCACTCGTACGACGATTGTAGGGAGAATTTTCAAATTTTTCTGTACAAATTACATACTGTAGATTCTAAATATTCTATTTTCATATCACTAATTAGAAAATTAAAAAAATTTCGTTATCTGGGTCAGCTAAAAGACAAAAGACCTCTGCTGGGAAGGGACAGGTTAGCTAGAATCTTAAGGATTTTCATTGAATGGTAGGTTTTCGCGCATCTGCTAGTGGAAACTTAATCCTGCGAGCCAAGCCCAAGACAAAGCCTTGAAACTGCCCTGAAAAGATTAATACCGCAGTTACCGCAGTTTTTATGCGCACTTCGAACAGCTCATCAACACTGCTGTATAAAGCCTCTTTAACGCAGCTGAAAAGATTAGCTATATAAAGTGGTGTGTTACGGAACGAAAAAGTGTGTCGAAAAGTGACTTTTTCATGCCTATGTCTGAAAAATATACTATTTTTGTTCGAATGTATCTCTCAAAAAATAAAGATGAAGAGACTTTTAAATAGTGGTTGGAAAAATTATTAAATTTGGCCTCGAATGAGCCTTATTTGAAGTGGTTCAATTGTAAAGGATCAATAAAACATGTGAGAAAGACAAACGTTATTCCAGTAATTAACAAAATCTTCAATTTGGTGACGACTAAAAATAACAGCGTGTCTTTGTATCATTAATAGTAAAAACTTGTAATAGAAAAACTTTCTTGAAACACGAATATTATTTTGAACAAAATCTATAATTATTTCTAAAAAAAATTTCTTGAACGTTCCTCTTCGTATTTCTAGTCGCACAGAGGGCTGAGAGACCGGAAACTGGTCGAAAATTCAAGATTTCCTCGGAATTATATGAAACTTGGTATAACAGGGTTTTTGAGGTCGCTGTTCTCAATTTTGACGTCAAAAGTTACAAATTAAAAATGGAGGATCCAATATGACAACCAAAATTTTTTAAATTTAACAGTTTTGAATAAAACTTGGTGAAAATAAAACTTGGAAAAATTGTTTGCAGATGGGGTAAAGAAACAACAAAGTTGTTTCGATATCGAATCCGACCGAACAAGAAGACCCAAAGGTGCTCCTTGAAGGATAAGGTAAAGTAAGGTAAGGTCGTTTATCTCGATTTTACGTCAGAAGTTACAAATTCAAAATGGCGGATCCAATTTGGCGGCAAAAATGTCCAAATTTTTACAGATTTGTTTAAAACTTGGTACAAGGGAGTTTTTGAGTCCTTTCGACTTTGACGTCAAAAGTTACAAATTAAAAATTGCGGATCCAATATGACATCCAAAATTTTTTAATTTTCACAGATTCGCCTGAAAGTTGATACAAGGGGGTTTGTAACGTCGTTAATTTCGACTTTGACGTCAAAAGTTACAAATTAAAATTGCCTCCAAAATTTCCAAATTTTTTCAGACTTGCCTAAAGCTTAGTACAAGGGAGTTTTTAAGATCGTCAATTTCGATTTTCACGTCAGTAATTGAAAATTTGAAATGGCTGATCCAATATGGCGGCTAAAATTAATTTTTTTTTACATATTTTCCTAAAACTTGGTACTATGGGGTTTTTGAGGTCGCTAATTTCGACTTTGGCTTCAAAAGTTACAAATTAAGAACGACGGATCCAATATATCATACAAAATTTTTGAATTTGCACAGATTTGCTGGAAACTTGGTACAAGGGGGTTTGTAGCGTCGTTAATTTCGACTCTGACGTCAAAAGTTACAAATTAAAAATGCCTAAAAAATTTCCAAATTTCTTCAGATTTGCCTAAAACTTAGTACAAGGGAATTTTTAAGATCGCCAATTTCGATTTTTACTTCAAAGTAACAAATTTAAAGTGGCGAGTCCAATATGGCGGCCAAAATTATTATTTTTTTTACATATTTGCCTAAAACTTGGTACAATGCGGCTTTTGAGGTCGCTAGTTTCGGCTTTAACGTCAAAAGTTAAAAATTCAAAATTGCATATCCAACATGACAGCCAAAATTTTCAAATTTTTCCAGATTTGCCTGAAACTTGGCAGGAGGGGGTTTTTGAAATCGCTGATTTAGTATTTGACTTCAAAAGTTATTATTCCAAAAATTGTAGTATCCAGGATCTACTATGTGTAGGTTGCAGTGCTATGCTAGAGCCCTTATTTTGGGGTGTTTTATTAATGTGAGTCCCCTAGCATCTCAAAATTCAGGGAGCTTTTTGGAATGAGTCCTCTGGCCTCTCATCAATAATCTGCGTGTTCGTCAAACTCTTCTTCGTTGGTCAATTGGAGTTCGTCTAAAAGACATATATTATGCGATACGATATTTATTATTTATGTTCAATAAATGTATTCAAAATATGAAACAAAATGAAAAGACTTATTATCAATGACTGACATAACTTTTACACAATGCTTTTTTAGCACTAAATTCTGACATATATGTGAATGGAAGACGAGTGAGCTCGGTCACGGTTCCACTGAAATGACTTCAACTTAAAAGTGCAAACACCAAGAATATTTTTGTTGATTTTGTATCCAGGATGTCTTACAACTATTTTTTGATGAAAAACAAAATCTTCGCCGGATCCGTTCATGAAAAATTGTTCCTTCGAAAAATCGTAACAAAAAGACTCCCTTAATTGTTTTTAGTCTCACTTCATATTTTTGAAAAACTTAATTTTTCGATTTCAAGAGGTAAAAATTCGTTTTTCAATGTTTTATACCAGCGAAAGAATTAGAACTGATAAATAGCATAATTCGAATCGTCTGAAGATTTTTTTTTATTTTAAAAATGTTATCAACTTATGATTAAAATGTTTTAGTGTTAAAAACATATGGACGAGCACATTTATAGCTTTTCTACTTAAAATAATTATATCGAGAACAAGAAATAAGAAAAGAAGAAATTTATATTGAAATCGAAAAATCAAGTTTCTCCAAAAACGAAGAGATTAAAAATTATTAGGGGCTTCTTTTTGTTGAAGCTTTTCCAAGCAACAATTTCGCATTCCAAAATTTTTCCATATCTCTCTTTGTTTTCAAAAAAAAAAAAACGGGAAATTTCGATTCTTTAAATTAAACATGGATTTTTTCAAAAACGGCTCCGGCAAAGATTTTCTTTTTTATGAAAAAATAGTTATAAGACATACCAGATACAAAATCGAGAAAAATGTTCTTGGTGTCCGCATCTTTGGGTTGAAGATATTTCAACGGAACCGTGCGGTTGATCTAATGCGAGTCACGATCCGTGCACCGTGCATGTGCGCGCTCAATTTCATTTGCTAATATCTTCGTCAAATGTCGAAGATGACAAAATGTGGCGAATAATCTGACTATTAACATCATAATGAAACTTTTAGAACCATAAAGTTTCAGATATGAGCTGGAAATTCGAGGAACTTTTAATTTAAAAAACATCAATGTTGTAAATTTTTGAAATGCATGGGCATAAAGTGAAGGAATGCAAAACCAAGATAATATGCGTATTTCTTATTTCCTTCGTATTAATTTATAACCACTGAAATGAAAGGAAGAATTGCAACATTTGAATTCATAATCTTATGAACAAGTTTTTGAAGCCGATTCCTAAAAAAATTGAAGTAAAAAAAAAAATTGAAAAAAATGTCTTCAATTCGCAGCGTCCTAAAATAAAGGGGACATGTTCAAAGATCATGAAATTTGGGAAAAAGTTGCTTCAATTCATCTACATTATGAAAAATAAGTCTTTTACCAAAAACTTTGAAGTTGGTTTTCGGCCACTTTTAGGTGTCTCTCAGCTCATTGTAAGTAAGTAGGGAATTTTAAAAGTTCATCAAGCTAGCACCTCCACAATCGAAATTCACAAATTTCTTTGTATCAGAATTTTGGGCTTTTTTGGGCTATATTGCCGATTTTTGGGCACCACTACTTTTCTTGAAAATTCAAATTTCGAATGGAGGTGCTGGCTTGAGTCAAGCCAGCACCTACACTATATCCTATATGAACATTAAAAAAAAAATAAAAAACGACAGAGTTTTGGTCTTTTTTTGGGCTCTTGAACACACCAATAACCAATTTCCAAAAACCACTCCTACTAACAATAAAACTAGCCCCTATGTAAAAACTCAGACTCGGAAAAAACAAAGTACACCAAAATTTTGGGCTTATTTTAGGATATCGAATGCACGAAAAAAAATTCCAAAAACCACCCCCCATGCGCATAAAACCACCCCTTTGCTAGAAATGAAATCTGCAATAAACAAAGTGCATTAGAATTTTGGGCTTATTTTGGGCTCTCAAATGCCACACAAAAATTTTTCAAAAACCACCCCTATGTACAAAAAACCACTCCCTTAGCAAAAACTTAAACCTGGAACCCTATAAAATTCAGAGTAAAGATAATTTTCGGCAAAGTTGTACTGACAGTGTACCGAGGGGTTGGTTTTTGACATTAAGGGCTAGAGCCAAAAATCGAAGTTGGTATTTTTGAGGAGGCCAAAAATCAGAGATTCTATTTATACAGTAAAATTCCAAAAAAAGATTAATTTTTGACAAAGTCACATCTAAAACAGATCTAAAACAGATTATTTTTTGACGAAGTCATATCTGCGTGGTGTCAAGAGGTTGTTTTTTGAAGTCAGGGGTTAGAGCCCGAAAATCGGTGTTGGAATTTTTGAGGATAACAAAAATCAGAGAAAGAAATCACTTTTAATTTCTCATAGAGATTATTTTTTGGCAAAGTCAAAACTACCTGGTATGAAGGGGTTGTTTTTCAATCTTCAGGGTAGGAACCCAAAAATCGGAGTTGATATTCTTTAAAAGCACAAAAACCAGAGAATCTGTTGATACTGTAAAATTCTAAAAAAAAAATTTTTTTTTTGACAAAGTCATATCTGCGTGGTGTCAAGAGTTGTTGTTGAACGTTAAGGGTTGGACCACAAAAATCGGTTCTGGAATTTTTGAGGAGACCAAAAATCAGAGACTCTATTTATACTGTAAAATTCGGAAAATATTATTTTTTGACAAAATTATGATTGCGTGGTATGAAAGGGTTGTTTTTGAAGGTTAAAGGCTGGAGCCCAAAAATCGGTTTCGGTATTTTTGAGAAGATCAAAAATCAGAGACTCTATTTACACTGTAAAGTTTTCAAAAAGACTATTTTTTGACAAAGTTTTATCTGTATGGTTACCATGGGTTGTTTTTTAACGTTAAGGGTTAGAGCCCAAAAATCGGTTTTGGAATTTTTGAGGAGCCCAAAAATCAGGGACTCTACTTACACTGTAAAATTATTAAAAAAATTATATTTTGACAAAGTCATATCTCCGTGGTGTCAAGGGGTTGTTTTTTAACGTTAAGGGTTGGAGCCCAAAAATCAGTGTTGGAATATAAGAGGAAACCAAAAATCAGAGACTCTGTTGACACTGTGAAATTCTCAAAGAGCTTATTTATTGACAAAGTCTTATCTGCGTGGTATCAAGGGGCTGTTTTTTAACGTAAAGGGTTGGAGCTCAAAAATATCAATTGAGTACACTGAATGTAGTAGGGTCGGTCTTCTGGGGTGGCTGATTGTGATTGTGGGGTTGGTGACATCTATCTGAGTCTCACGAAGGCGACTGGTGCGATTAGTCTTTATTTGACATTTTTTCAAGTTCACTAAACTGGCACCTCCAAAATCGAATTTCGGCATTCTTCATTGCTCAGAATTTTGGCGGTTTTCGAAGTAACAATAAAAATTCTTGGACTCATTTACTTTTTTCAAAAAAGCAATTTTCTTATAGAGGTGCTAGCTTACATTAACCTAGCACCTCGACTGTCTAGAAAACCAAAAAAAAATTTAATTTCGCCAGGTTTTTGGCTTTTTCGCGCTCTCGAAATCCGAAAAAACCGATTGCCCGAAACAACCCTTAAGTCCTAAAATCAACCCTCTTCAAAAAATTTCAAATTTCACAAATTCAAATTCCACAAACTGAATTCCGCTAATTTTTGGTCTTTTCTTAGGCTCCTGAATTCCCTAAAATTCAATCACCAAAAACAACTCTTTCGATTCAAAATCATCCCTCTCATGAAAATTCAGTATTTTGAAAAATGGAGCACATCTGATTTGTGGGCATCATTTTTGCTCCATAGAAATACCAACTTCGATTCTTGGGCTCCAGCCCTTAACGCCGAAAAGCAACCCCTCTGTACCACGTAGGTATTACTTTGCTGAAAAGTCATTTTTTTCAGAACATTTCAATGTTAACAGAGTCCTTGATTTTAGGGCTCCTTCAAAATACGAACTTAGATTTTAGGACTCAAACCCTAATAGCCAAAATGTAACCTCTCTACCACGTAGATATGATTTTGCCGAAAAGTAATATTTTTCAGAATTCTTCAACCTTAACAGAGTCTCTGATCCTTAGGCTGCTCAAAAATATCAACTTCAATTTTTGGACTCCCTTATAGCCAAAAGCAACCCCTCTCTACTATGTAGGCATGTCTTTGCCGAAAAAAATACCTTTTAAAATTTTATAATGTGACTAGGATCTCTGATTTTTAGGCTCCTCGAAAATACCAACTTTAATTTTTGGGCTCCAACGCTTAACGTTAAAAAACAACCCCTTTATACCACGCAGATATAACTTTGTCAAAAAATGATATTTTTTAGAATTTTGCAGTGTAAATAGAGTCTCTGATTTTTGGGCTTTTCAAAAATATGAAACCCGATTTTTGGGTTAACCATTAACGTTAAAAACAGCTCCTTGACACCTCGCAGATATGACTCTGTCAAAAAACATTTTTTTTTTGTAATTTTGCAGTGTAAATAGGATCTCTGAATTTTGGGCTCCTCAGAAATACTAACACTGATTTTTGGGCCTCAGCCCTTAACGTTAAAAAACAAACTCTGGACACCTCGCAGATATGACTTTGTCAAAAAATAATCTTTTTTAGAATTTTACAGGGTGACAAGAGTCTCTGATTTTTGGGCTTCTCAAAAATTCCAACACCGCTTTTTAGGCTCCAACCCTTGACGTTGAAAAACAACACCTTGATACCACGCAGATGTGAATTTGTCATAAAATAATCTTTTTTAGAATTTCACTGTGTGAATTGGATCTCTGACTTTTGGGCTTCTGAAAAATACCAACACCGATATTTTTTTTATTTAGAATTTCACAGTGTCAACAGATTCTCTAGTTTTCGTGCTTTTGAAAAATATCAACTCCGATTCTTGGGTTTCTACCCTGAACATTAAAAAACAACCCCATCATACCAGGTAGTTTTGATTTTATCAAAAAATAAACTTTTTTAGAATTTTACACTGTAAATGGAGTCTCTGATATTAGGGCTCCTTCAAAATTCAAATTTGAATTTATAGATAGGTGCTTGGATTCTTAGATGTAGGGGTGGTTTTTGCAAAAAAAATTTCAAGCTTTCGAGAGCCTAAGAAAAGCCCATCACTACTTTCTGTTTTGTTTTTCCCAGGTTTGAGTTTTTAATAAGGGGGTGGTTTTTTTCTTCATAGGGGTGGTTTTTGAAAAATTTTGTGGTGCATTCTTGAGCCCAAAATAAGCCCAAAATTCTGATGCACTTTTTTTGCAGATTTTATTTTTACCAAAGGGGTGGTTTTTTTGTACACGGGAGGTGTTATTTGAAATTTTTTTAATGCATTGGAGAGCCCAAAATAAGCACAAGATTTCGGTGTATTTTGCTTTATCCGAGTTTAAGTTTTTGAATGGGGGGTAGTTTTATTGTAAGTAGGGGTGGTTTTTGGAAATTAGTTTTTGTTGCCTTCAAGATTCCAAGGAGAGTCCCAAATTCTGTCGTTTTTTATTTTTTTATATTTTTTAAATATTCATATAGTGGAGGTGCTGGCTTGGGTCAAGC
>JAUMHM010000005.1:41918499-41937666 GCA_032362435.1 Melikaiella ostensackeni
CCGATTTAAGGTGAACTCAGTGTAGGATTAAACCCTCATAGTCCAAGGCAATGTACCATGTTTGTGAAAAGCCCTTTATAGAGCTCTACTAAAGTGTTTGATTAAAATAAGGATGCCTCGCAGGTAAAGGCTTCCTCGCACCTTAATGAAAAAGTTAAAGTCAGTAGAGGATATATAAATTTAAAGGCTTTAACAGAATCATTTTGCAAATATATATATAAATATCAATAAGCCAATAAAACTCACATATATATGTACTTAATTTTTATCAGCTATTTTTATGAAATTATTGTGTAATTAATAATTCAAATTTTTTTACAATATTGTATCAGAATTTGGTATTTTATACCGTATATAGTATTTGTTTTGATTTATATTTTGCAATTTCACATTTTATTTAGTGACATTCACAATTTTATAATAATTTGTAAAATGTCTTTTTAATAGCATATTTGAAAAATTACAGAAGTTTGATTCTGTCAAAAGCAATTCTTAAAAATGTTAAAATTCCTATAAATGGTAAATCTGCAATAACTAGCAGTTCATGCAAATACTTCTAGGTTATTACTGTTCAATTAATATACTGAGATCTGACTTCCTATGAAGAGCTTTTCAGTATCATAAATACCTTTAAATCTATTTGAAATAAAATTGATAAATTTTATCTGAAATTTTAAAACAATTCAAAATTTGAATGCTTCCCAATTTTTTTGCGGTTTTTATTCAATCATTTTCTCAAGGATAATTCCTATTTAATTCACCCCTGATTTCCAAAAAAATTCTTAACGCCTGTGTAAATAAGAACGATTGTTTTTAGGGTACTTGAGAACTCTTCAGTTATAAAAATGCACTAGAACGAAAGTATCTAAGCCCCACGAATCGAAATGGAAAATATAGCGAATTTTTATTTTCCAATTTTGATTCTTGGGTCTTGGCGATTTTTTCCCTAATGCATTTTTGTCATTGAAAAGTTTTGAAGTACCCGAAAAAATTCTTCTCCTATTTACACAGGTTTCAAGCATTTCTTTCTAAAACATGGGCGAATTAAATATGAATTATCCTTCCAAGAATGACTTATTAAAATTCGCAAAAAATTGGAAAGATTTTTTTGACCTCTAGTAATGTGAAAAAATTCAAACTTAAGAAAATTAAAAAAATCTGGAAACAAGAAAATTTCAAACATGAACAGTTCTGTCTTGCAGGATTTGCAATATTATAATTTTTCAAAAGAATTTGAAGACAATTCCCATCGTATAAAAATGAGTCTCATGTTCAGAATCGAACGAACAATATTAAGTAGAATAAGTCGAGTTTGGCAAGACACATTTAGAAACTCTTGTAAACTAATTAGTGTTAAAGAGACGTAATATTACACTTTTAACTAATTGTTATATTTAATCACATTCAGTTTAAACTATGTTTTTCAATCCCGTTTCATGAACAAAAAATCTCCTTGAGTTACAGAAATATTATACATATATTAATAGGGATGTATGATCTCAAAATTAGTTTTTCACTGCAAAAATTAAGTTGAAGAGTTATAAGCTAGCCCAACTACTTTATAAGTTAGAATTTTATAAAAAAATTAATAGTTTATATGTAACTATTCATATGCGAATTCGGTTTGTCAGAAAAATAATTTGAATAGTCACATAAATTAATAAAAGTTTTTAGAAAGTTTTTACTACTGATAGCAAATTATACTCATTTTTGTTTCTTTAATACTACACTGGTCAACAATATGTGACCTATAAATAATCACGTGTTCATAATATGAGGTGTGTTATTCTCGAAGTCAACATTTTTATTGAATTCAATAGTCTATGCTTATTCAAGGCAAATCATAGTATTTGAAGTCTGACGAATTCACTGAAATTAACGCGATATCTCTTGTACTTCCCGAAATCTATGAAATCTATGAAATCTATGAAAATTTACTTGAATTGCCTTAAATTTCCTTGAATTCGTTTAACTCCTCTTGAGTTCACTTGAATTCGCTTCATATCTCTTGAATTCTATTTAAATCTCCTAAATTCTCTTAAATTCCTTCGACTTCTTGTGAATAAAATTTCCTTTAATGCCGCCAAATTTTCTTGAATTTATTCGAGTTCTATTAAATCCGCTTGAACTCGCTTAAATTTTTTTTAATTCACTTTGAATTTCCTATCAAATAAGTTCACATGAATTCAACAGAATTCGAGAAAAATGATTCGCCTTAAATAGGTACAAATTATCAAATTTTATAAACTTTGCCAAAGTTACTCTGTTATGTATTCAAAATCAAAAACACATAAAAATCATTAGACGGCTCTCACTGAAAAAATCCTCATACTTATTTATAGCGCAATTGGAGATTTAAAAAAAATGACCTACAATGTCTTAAAAAATGTAGGTCAGATTTAAAGTCATCACGAAAACCTACTTTGGAAATGACAAATCCCATTTCATGAATGCATACTTCAGATTCTGTCGGCTAGAGTTATCAAATAATGATGCTGTCCAGTAATTTTTAAGATAATTCAAGCAACCTCATGGCTAGGTTCTTAATTTTCCAAAATAAAATTTTACTTATCGTTTGCTAAGGGTTGATAGTGACCGTTTTAAGAGTTGTAAGTGACCGTTGCTAGGGGTTGTTTGTGACCTTTGCTAGGGGTTAATGGTATTTATAAAAGGTTTTTATTGAACTTTGCTTAGATTCATACTATGGCTAGGGATATTAGTGACCGTTGATAGTAGTTATTTTTGGCGGGTGCTGAGAGGTTACTGGCAGTTGCTAAGGAATAATAAAGGCCGTGGCTAGGAGTTTGCTAATTACTGTTGCTAATGTACTACTGATGGTTTTTACTGGTTTGTTACTGACCGATTCCGGGAATTGTTATTGACTGTTTCTAAGAGCTGTTATTACCCGTTGCTAGAGGCTATCACTGGCCATTGTTGAGGGTTGTTTGTGATCGTTGCTAGAGCTTATTGCTAGCAGTTACTGTTTTTATTGTCCTTTGCTTATTACTTATTAGTGACAGTTGCTAGGGTTGTTTTTGATCTTTGTTAGTGGTTTTTTATTCATTGTTGCCAAGAGGTACTATAGACCAATACAGCAGGCGAGGCTATTATTTGCCGTTGCTAATTGTTGTTATGAGCCACTGTTATGGGTTGCTAGTGACCGTTGCTAGGGTTTGCTGTTGACTGTTTCTCAGAGTCACAATTTTTATTGGAGTTTTCCTAGGGTCTGACCGTTGCTAGGTGTTGTGATTTATCGTTTCTAATGGTTGTAATTGACCGATAATAAATGTTGTTATTGTCAGCTGCTAAAAGTATGTTGTTGACTGTTATATATTTGATTCGATTCGAAATAATAGATTTGAATAGCCTACAAAACCTCCGTCTCATAGGCGCATGCTGCCGATTCGGTCTAGTTTTTAAGGATGCGGTCTAGTTTTTAAGGATGTGGTCGGGTGTACGTCTGTCGTATAAATAAGGGGAGGTTAGGGGAATCGCGGAAGGGAAGGGAAGTGCTGGGAAGCTTAGGCAAATGATGGGAAGTGAGTGGAAGTAAGGGGGAATGGGTGAAAGTGATGGGAGGGGAAACGCGAGAGGAGAATGAAGGTATAGGTGGGGAAGCGAGGAGAATGAGGAAGGGAATAAGAGGAAGGAGGAATGAGGAAAACTGAAGGGTAAGGAGGGGAAGCAGGAACAAATGAGGTAGGGGAGGTGAAATCAAGGGAAGGGAGGGAAAATGAGGGGAGGGGCAGTAAGTGGAAGTGCGAGAAAATTAGAAGAAATAAGGGGAATGGGGAGATGATAGGGGTGGAAAGAGGAGATGAGAAGTTAAACATTTTAAATATTATATTAAATAGGCTACGAAACGCTTTTTTGCAGGTGCATGTCGCCTACTTCTACTAATTTTTTCGTACGACAGTGTGGTTTTAAGATCCCAGAATTTACTTAAAAATCAACAAATATTCTAAAATTAGACAATGTATTGTTAACAAAATGAAAGAAAATAATGGTGTCAAACCTAAAAATTTTGTTTTTGTCTGGCACAAACTAGGTATCACCCTAGATCTTATTGTATCAACAGAAACCTAGAACGTGGGCAGAGTTCGCAATAACTGATATTCTCCAATATTCTCACGCTAATTCCATGCGTTATGTGAATACCAGGGGAGCTATCTTCCCTGGCGTTATTGGTTAGGAAAGTATTTCTTGACGGACGCGGGTGAAGTGCTGGGGAAGTCAGTAAAAGCTAGGTCTAGGAGTCTAGTTTAAGCTAGACGAATGGTGGGTGGCTGTGGGGTGAATGTGGGTGGCGGTCGGGATGCAGGTAGAAGAGTGGTGAGGCGAGTAGTTTTCGCGAGGGGTTACTGCCGCTTTGCCCGGGTACCAACCCCTTCCTGTCACCGCACCTCATGCCTTCACCCCCCCCCCCGGTTCATAATATCCTGCACGTCAGACTTTGAAAACTCCAACAATTTCCTCCTGCCGCGTGGTTGGAGAGCCAAGGGGGTTCCGCGGAGATCGGGGGTGGCTGGGATGCTGGTGCTGGTTCAGGATGCCTACCGTCGAGATGGCTCAAGGGGGTGGAGGCGAGGGGGTAGGAACAGCAAGCTGGCGAACCGACGCTACGAGGGAGATGAGTTTCGAGTTTATATAAAGTTCGGGCCACATCAATAATTATAAGTAGAGGGCCGGGGGCAAGATGGCGCCTTCTAGCAAGACCACACCTTCGTGTCATTATTCAAGACACCGCTGTCTTCGAACCCCGTCGATCCTTCGTGCGTGGAAAATTCACTCTAGGGGTGACCTCCCTGAGATTCTACAATGACGAGGGTTCCTCATATTGTTTGGTGCTGATGAAGGAGAGGGGAACGGTTAGGGTGCTTAAAAGACGCTTCGAATAACCTTTGAGAGGGAAGAGAGGCTGAGACAGAAAGAACTTTGGATGTTGATTGTTGATCCAAGGTACCAATTTTGGCAGACTGTTTATAATTTGAAATATTCGTATAACATTGTCTATATTTAGAAGAATTTCCGTTGAGCACACAAATAGTACTGAATCAATTAAATATAAAGACATATCAAAAGTATTTGGGAGATGTTATATATTACCTAAGCCTGAAAGATATTTATGATTACTTGTCTTATTTGTACTCGTATTCAAGAAATGCATTTCTTGAAGCAATCAAGAAATGGCGGAAAATTCTTTGATTGAAGATGGAAGTTTGAATTCTTCACAGATCCCCTTTTTCAATTTGAGTTTGTTGAATTAAGTTAATAGTCGAACGAATTAGAGCAAAGTTTGTGCCATCCTGCTTCCGTGGCTCTAATCCCGTGCACTAAAAGTTAACGGAGGTTGGCGCAAGCCTTACGGGCTGTGTCCTCTCGACATTAGATTTCTGAGTTTCTCGGTGGGTTGAGAGTTAGAGTAACACCAGATCTGCGTTTCAACTGGAAACTACATTAGGGAAACGTTCGAATGTTCGTTGGTTCGTTGCTCGACCGGTTCGCCCTTCTAGGGAACTCTTCTTCCTTTGTAACCTTTCCACGAAACCTGAAACTGTCTGAACAAAGTCCTCTCTAACGTCGTGAAAATTCAGATGCAACCATACACACCAAAATAGCCTTAAATAATCTGCCTGACTAACTTGCAAATTTCCTTTGACACCTTATGATGCACACTGAATAGTGAATACCAAACATATTTTTTTATTTTCAAGTTGAACAAAATCGCGGTTCCGTATTCTTGTCCTTCTTCCTCTGTAGATTAATGAATTTATCTCCCTATGCTCGCACTTTATTAGCTCCATTACTTTTCATCTTTTCTTTAACCTTCATGCCTCTTTTTATTTTGTCTATTAGCTTCTCCAGTTTTTCAATTTTCACTTTCTCCCTCATCCATTCCCTCTTTTTTATTTTCTATACATTGTTTCCGTATCATTCTTTCATATTTCCTCTCTTACTTCGTCATCTTCTATAAAATGATCTACTACAGTTTCATTGCTTCCAACTGCGTTTGTATATTATTCTCTTCTTTCTATATTTCCACTCACAATTTCCGAACCCATTTCCTCCAGACATATGAGTAACTTATTTCCCAACTTATTTATTCTTCTACCTTTTGACTTTCCTTCCTTCATATATCCTCTTCCACCATTTACTTTCTATCTATTGTTCCCATTCTGGCATTATAATCCCCTTGAATTATATGACTTCCACTCTGTTTTTTATACACACTCATTCCCTTAACTAATCAACTTCTTTTACACATTTCATTTTACGTACATACACCCCTATTTTAAATTTTTCTTCCTCCTGTTTACATAATTTTTAATAGTATTCTTTCCTCTTCAAGGAAAGCTATTTCAAATTTTATCAAAATTTTTCTAGAGGTCGCAAGCATTGATTTGATGTGAAAATTGAGATTTTCGTTAGTTTTCATTTGTTTTAAATATATACATTTTAATTTTAGAGGAAAATGTTTCAGATGAACATTGTAGCCAAAATAAATCACAATACCATAATTATATAACTGACTGAAAAAAAATCATTTGACACAGTTAGAGGTCATAAAATGTACCATTTCGTGGTAACAGAGATAAATGCATAATTGTACTCCTAAACATTCTTTGTTAATATTGCAAAAATTTTGAAACCTTCTACATAAGCTGGGGAAGAACAATATTATGGAGATAGCATGCAAAATATAAAAATTTCGAACCAAAAAATGTATTGGAAATATAAATAAATAAAAAACTTCTAAAGCGAGGCTTTTCGTGGATTCTCCGTCATTGAAAGACAAAATAGCAATGAACGTAATGTAAGGAAGGAAGATTAACTAATTATTAATTATTAATTTGTCCGAAGGCAGATTAACTTGCGTTTCATGAAACCACTTTTTACAAGCTTGTATTAATTTTATAAGCCACTCCCTTTGCCTCAGATCCCCCCACCACTCGTTTTTCATACTATTAGAAAACCCGAGCAATATTAAAATATGTATATCTATGAAGTTCAAATTAGAGAATTAGTCTGCTAGAAATTATACATTATAATTACATTATATTGATTAAATACATTATAATTATAAATTAGTATACCATATTCTAACTTCCAACCGATTACTCAGCTTCATTCAATCTATAAATTTATGAGGTTAGCGTGGAGTTGAGATGATTCCCAAGGCCTGATGTCACATTTCGAAATTTGATGAGCTAGATGTTCACTATGTGTTTTAATTACATTGTAGAAACATCGAAACACATAGCAAATGAAATAAGATAATTATAACGAAATACACAAAATTTTTCCACACGGTGGAAAAAAATTTAACAGCTGACGCAATATTAACTTTACGGTTCTATATATATATTTATTTGCTGAAAAAGTAGTCTATCGAGTCTTATTGCTAGATGTTCTTTACAAACAAAATTCTTTACAAAATTGTAAAGAATTGCTGCAAGCCTATACGCCAGAGTAATTGCAGATGTTATAGTTTTGGCCAGGTGTTTGTAATTAAATAAATAGATCTTGAAATCTTTTTTGTCTATTAGCCATAAAAACGTTTATGAAGATGTTACAATTTAGACGTTTCGTCCGTCGACGTCATACCTTATCAGTAGTAAGACTAAAGTGTCAGATCCTTAGAAAAATACAAGTTTTTAAGAATTGATATGAAAACAAGCTCATCATATAGATTTCAATATTCCATTACACATGATAAAATTTTTTCATTAAAACTAAAAATATGATACGATAGTGCAAAAACACATTAGTATAAAAATACTCAAACTTGAACGTAGCCATGGTCCCAGATATGCATTAAAATATAATATTATGTGGGCCAACACTATACATCTATCTCCGAGACCATAGTTACACTGCCATCTTAATTTATCTTCTTAATTTGTCATCTCAATTTAACGTTTTTATGGCCAGTAGACAAAAAAGATTTCAAGATCCATTTATTTATGTACCAGAGTGTCACGAATATAATACCGCCAAATTTAATAGCACTTAATTGGTCAGACTTAATCCGCTGAACCAAGGAGAAAAATGGAACTTAAATACTCTAAAATGGTGTGAGTTGGCTTTCCCTATACAATTTATATGAGATCCTGAAGTATCGAGAGTTCATCACGCCAGATAGCACCTTTTAATTTGGTCGCTGCGAAATGGAACCTTGTCATTTGGACACGTCTATTTGAATAAAGATTTTTGAAATTTTGTTATACTTTTCCTATACTTGGATTCGAACCTATATCATTTCTCCGTATTTTGTACGAACCAAAAAAGTTCACGTAGCGTCTCACTTTTGTATGACATTTGAAACTCACGAAGTGAGATACAGCGAATTCGAAGATATGAAAATCCATGAGTCGGGGATACAGCTGGCTGTTTCAAAAACAAAAATTATTTTTTCCAAGTATATTTTAGTTTTTCTGGTATGATTTTTCAGTATTTTTCTGTTTGAACCAGGAGAATATTTGTATATGATTTTTTAAAAGTAATTATGTATATTATATTTTAGTTCCACATATCTAAAATTGCAAAGAGTTCATATTCTACGTAGCTCTAAACCCAGCCAATTTTAGAAGTAAGACGACAAAGGAGTCTTTGGCACGCAAATTCCATATATTGATCGCGATATTAATTTACCACCTAATCTAAGGTGGCACTTTCCCATTGTAACCGAATAACCAAAGAAGATGGGGGTGGGAAGGACGACCCCCCTTCCCCCACCGCAGACATTAATCAGCCGTCACTAGAAACCGGCGCCCAAAGTTCCAGTTTCGCCGTGCAAATGATGTTTTTCGACTCTAATGATTACAAACCCACCTCTCCAAGCAGAATTTTGACCCCATTCCACTTTTGCTAGTTTCGTAAGTCCTCAACATCCTACAATGTACATTTAGAACACTGGAAAATGACCCAAATTTGTACTCTAGGATAATTATAAACTTATAAACGATTTTTAAATTATGAATTTAAGAAATTACTTTAATAATAATTAACATAAGCAAAGATGAGCAAAAAGTGTGAGGTTGTATTTTAGCTGCATTAAGCCTTATCATATTTTATTCTTAAATTTCGAAGCAATATTTATATTAACAATAATAATCTACAAGCGTACACAGCTGAAACATTCCGTTCGCAACTATACATTCCGTTTGCAGTCTGAAGTTGGTTCGCAGAGATGCTCTTGTTTTTTTATTCCTGTTTTTTTAAATTTGTTTGTTTTTTAATTAAAAATAGAAATACTTGGTTGAAAGTTGAACTACTTTACTAAAAATTCATCTTTTTTGGTGGAAGATTCATAATTTTAGTTGAAAACTCAACTTTTTCATTAGAAACTCTTTTTTTATTGAAAATAATTTTTTAATTTGGAATTTATATGTTTTGATAAAAAATTCGACTATTTAGTTAAAAGTTAGCTTTTTCCATTCAAAATGCATGTATTGTGTTGAAAATTTATCTTTTTGGTTAGAAAATTAATCTTTTTTCGTTAAAAATAGAACTAATTGCTTGAAAGTTGAACTACTTTTTTAAAAATTCTTTTTTATCTTGCTGGAAAATTCATAATATTAGTTGAAAATTCCTATCATTTTTGGAAAATTTTAATATTTTATTGAATATTAGTTTTTATGTAAAGCAAAGTAATTTTTTGTCTGAAAATTCAAGTATTCTATTTTTTGTTGAAAATTTGCCTTTTTTACTTGAAAATTCAACTGTTTGGTTCAAAATTCATGTATTAAGATGAAAATTTGTCTTTTTGGTAGAAAATGAACCTTCTTGGTTGAAAATAGATCTAATTGGTTAATAGTTGAACCACTTTGTAAAAATTGATTTTTTTGGTGGAAAATTCGTAAAGTTCGTTGAAAATTAATTTTTTCATTCATGGCCATGCTATACTCACCTGATTCCTACCTTACAGACATTTTTCTTTCGCAACAACTTACGTCCATACGAATTAAGTTATCGAGTTAAAATTTTTGGAAATCAGTTAAAAGGCATTAAGGAACGTTTTTATGGTTCTAAATTTCTAAAACTACGAATAAATTTTAATTTTGGATCTTTGTTGGAAAATTATGTTTTGAATTCGAGAAATTTAGGACAATACAAACGATCCTTAGTGCCTTTTATATGATTTCTCAGATTTTCAACTCGATATCTCAATTCGTGTGGACGTGAATTGTTGCAAAAAAATGTCGGTAAGGCAAGAATCGGGCATATATAGCATGGCCTCAAATTTAATGTTTTTATCTTGAATTTTATTTTTTTTTCTAATTAAAAATACAACTATTTGGTTAAAAATGAACTTTTTTGTTCAAAATTTCTATTTTCGGGTTAAAAATTCAACTGTTTGGTAAAAAATAAATCTGCTTTTGTTGAGGATGCAACAATTTTGTTGAAAATTCGTTATTTTGAATGAATTCAACTGTTTTTGGGTAACAATTTAAAGAAAATTAAATATCTTCGGTTCTGTTTGTCCGATTCAAATTCTCAAAGCTGAAAATTGATTGTTTTAAAATATACTTTTACAAATAAAAGAAAAATTCGTACTAAGCACTGAAAAATGAAAATTAATTAATTTTACAACTTAAAAGTGAACCATTCTTAAATTTAGTTCGTTTAAAATTGAAAATTTTCCAATTTGACGTGCTGAAAAATGGTGAAATATCATATTTATAGCTTTTAATATTCTACAATTTAAAATTCATAGCTTTCAAATTGTGGAAATTAAAAATGATCATTTCTTTTTTCAAAATGCAGAGTTTTATATTTAAGGCAATGGAAGTTCACCAGATTCAAAATGAAACTTCGAAAATCGTATACACAGAATGAAAACGTTTAACAGTGAATATTTTTCAATTAGATGTCTTCAAAATTGGAAAATTAAATTTTAAATCCACAAGGCTGAAATAACATTTCAATTTTGCAGCACAAATATAAAAATTTAAAATGTCGGAATGACACATTCAAAATTACTAATTCAATGCTGGTGCATGAGAACTTTTGCAGTTTTCCAAGCCCCTTTTCAAATTAATCTGCGAAAAAAAAATTCCCTTAGAAATAAAACCGTGCAAGAACTAAGCATTCAAACTTGAATTACTTCAAATTTGATAATGTTCGAAAGTGAACTTTTCAAGCTCAAGGCACCTTAAGTTACTTTTTTGTAGTGATTAAATTTTACAATTTAAAATTGCAATAATAGTAACCTTTTTTCATATTTTTATATCATCAATTGGCAATGCAATATTTTCCGCGCGCTGTAGCGAACACATAGTATTGCTCTACTACTATTTCAGTGATGGAAACTTATTTTACGTTTGTTTATTAAAAGTTCAAAAACAAACTAGAGTAAAAAATTATTAGTATTCTTATTGGGAAAATTAATGGGAATCATCAGTAGTATTTTTTTGATTACTGGAAAAATCACTGGTAAAATCAGTGGAGCCAATGATCATCAGAATGATTACGCAAGTAATTTTCCCAATAATTATTATCAATTGTGTAGTTTTTTTTCCGCAGGGATTTCTAGTTTATTTTTGATTATTTATTCATTAACCAACTAAGCCTATGAGTTGGAAGAAGGCCGTTTTTTATTAACTTATACTTTTTAATTTAATTATAAATTTATTTCTAGAAAAAATATTTGAATAATAATGATAAAAATATAATTATGCGTTTGAGAATATAGTATTGTTTATATAATTTTTCCGAAAATTTGAAAATAATTATAACAAGATTTGTAACGGCACTTTTTAATAGACAGCGTGGCTCAGATTGTAGTGTGCTTCAAGAAGGTGCTCCAATAATTTAAATATTGTCACTCTTTAATTTAGAAAGTTGGCAATTAAAAACTTTAAATCGTTTTCGCGTGCAGGAATACTATTTTGATTTTCGAAAAATTTCTTTCGGTTTCATTTAAAAAATGAATAGCACAGTTATTAGTGAAAGTTTGCAATTTTCTGATCATGTTTTCTAACAAATTTGTTCAGACAAAAACACGTGATACACGAATTCCCCTTTCTATGTATAATCTGTGTAAATTAAAAAAAAACTTGGTTGGCCAAATATTTATTATCTTTTAGTCAGGAACCGAATCCTAATTTTGAATCTCCATGAAAAACGTTTATTTTAGTACTTGATCTGTACTTACTTTTCAAAATAAAAACAAACAATATTTCCCTACAATAGTTTTCAAAATACACGTATGATAAACATGAGAAAAAATTCCGGTAAGAATGAGGAGATATCAAATCATGAAAAAGTAATTTGATAACAGATACAGGTGGTAAAGTGAATAGGGCAAATCCCAAGACCGGAATCCGGGAATCCATCGACCCCGTTGATAGCGGTGAGTTCACTCAATTTGCACTCTACCGAAAAAAAGGATGGGAAAGACGGGAAACAGCTTAACGGGGTTAAAACCACCCCGTGAGGGCTGAAAAAGTTAAGCGGTGTTTTATAGACCCAACAAGCGGTCCCGTCCGCGGCTCTCCAGCCGGTACCAACCGGTTTCAGCCCTCTTTTTACACCCTTGTTGGAAATTAGAGACTTTTTGTGCTAAATATACCCTCTCGACCTGCCGGCAGTGAATCTCATTTTAATTTTCCGCGAGAGACCTCCAGTACTAGCCCCTCGTTACTGACCTTCGCGTGCCATCTTGTATATTTCCCTCTCGTAATTCCTTCATGAGACTCTTTTTAACTGGCCAGCGCGCTTCAAAGCCCTTTTCAAAGCGCCTCTGGTTGACAGAAAAGCGACCAAATTAAATTGCTTGGAGACAGATTAACCTGCTTTAAAAAACGAGGAATGTGTGACACTTTTCCTGAATATGTTGCTTCGAACTAATTACCTCAGTGATTTATGGTTCAGTTATTATTTATATTTTACAAGCAATATTACACGCGCGCTACGGCGCACCCGAAACATTGCATTGCCAATCAGTAATAATATACAAATCCCACAAAAAACCCTACGTGTGAAAAAATTCCTCCAAGTACATGACTATTAATGTTTTATTTATTAATGTTAAAGGTAATTAAAGTTGTGAAATAAAAAAATGAAGCCAAGTACTAATAGTAAGAAATTTGTAAATAGAAGTTTTATTTAATAAAAGGAATTAATTCAAGAAATTAGTTTATCAAATAATTTTTTTGTTTGATAACAAAAATAAATTGATAGTATACAGGAATAAAAAAAGACATTTGGTGGGTAATAAAAATAAAAAAAGACATTATTATTATTATTATTGTTATGTTGGCAACTTATTTTTATTATTTAAAGACAATAATAGGCCCACCAAAATCTTTTTGAATTCATCTACACTATCAATTTATTTTCTTATCAAACAAAAAAATTATTCAATGAACTAATTTATTGAATTAATTCCTCCTATTAAAAAATACTTCCATCTATAAATTTTCTAATATTGGTACTTGGCTTTATTTTTTGATCTCACAACTTTGATCAACTTTATCATAAATGAATAAAATATCAATAGTCATGTACTTGGAGGAGTTTTTTCACGCGTAGTGTTTTTTGTGAGATTACATTCATTTTTTCGCAGTAATAATAAATCCACACACAGTAATACATTTTTCTGCAAACATTGCAATAAAATTGTAATCTACAGTCTTCTTTTTCTTGAACATTTTTTTTTCATTTTGGGGTCAACGGATTTCACCAATTTTCAATTAATATCATTCAAACTTATGGGATAATTGAAGCGAGGAATGCTTAGCGGTGCTAAGTCTAGTCAACGAAATTTTACAGGAGCATGTGATAATCTAATGGAAATGGTGATGAACTTAGCACCATTTAGCTTTCCCTGGTATTATAAATGAAAATAATACATAAATCGTTGAGAAAATCATATGCTGATTTACCACTTCCTCCTTGAAAAGCGGCATATGTACACGTTATTTTCTGTGTTCATGCAAAGTTTCACTGAAGTCGATTGATTGGTTTGGCTGTCGGTATGTCTGCATATTAAAAATAGTAAATTTTTTGATAAATTCAAATTCAACTCCAGGATTTATTTATGGATAAATTTCCCCTGTAAAAGCGACATATGTATACGTTATTTACTATGTTCATGCAAAGCTTATGCAAAGTTTCATCGAAATCGATTGATTGGTTTTGGCTGACGGTGCGTCTGCATGTAAAAAATAGTAAATTTTTCAAAAAATTAAAATCTAACTTTATGGTGTGTTGATTTATCACTTTATCATGAAAAGGCGGCATATGTTTACGTTATTTTCTATGTTCATGCAAAGTTTCATCGAATTCAATTGATTGGTTCTGGCTGTCGGTATGTCTGCATATTAAAAATATTAAATTTTTTGATAAATTCAAATTTAACTCCATGATATATTTATGGATCAATTTCTCCTGCAAAAGCGGCATATGTATACATTATTCACTATGTTTGTGCAAAGTTTACGCAGAGTTTAATCGAAATAGATTGATTGGTTCTGGCTGTGGGTACTCTGATAAAACAATGTATTATTTTAGTGCTCATTTCAGGTAATAAAATAAGTCTCAGAAAAAACAGTCTCGAGCGGTACTAGAATGAGACCACTTGTGGGAACTCAGAGACATTTGTTTTACATTGAACATAACAGCATGAAGTTATCCTATTCAGAAACAGGGCACGCAAAAATGATACCCTAGAAAAAGAAGTCTCTAGTTATTACAGTGTATGTCTGCATGCTAAAAATAGTAATTTTTTGATCAATTCAAATTTAACTGCATGCTTTGTTTATGGATCACTTCGTCCTAAAGAAGCAGGATATGTACACCTTATTTACTATATCTATGCGAAGATTCATCAAAATCGATTGATTGGTTTTGGCTGCAGGTGCGTCTGCATGTTGGAAATCGTTAAAAAATTAGTAAAATTGACTCAAAAATAAAAAAATTTGGATATAAATTAAAGTATTTCAAATTCATCAAAACTACTTTTAGAATCTGATGAAATCTTTCTAAGAAAAAAGTTTGAGTTCATATGGTAAAAGCGTGTAAGCTGTACCTTGGTCTTCATTTAAAAAATCACACTTCTAACTCTTCTTTTCTCAACAGATGCAAATGCGAATATATTTCATCCTGATTAATATGTAAAATCGTGAAATGAGATGCGATTGTCAAAGTTTTATAATTATTGGAATAAAACTATAGCCTGCAGACAACTTTTTGTTGAGATTTTCTTCTGTAAAATTCGATTATAGCTCATTTTTTTCAATTTTCAATTAATTTCTTCTATACTTACAGAATTTGTGTACTTTGGTGGGTTATATATACCCACCATGTTTGGTGAAGATATCTCATAAATTGTCTGAGACATTCCAATTTTTGTGTTAAAAATTTTTTATATTACAGATAATAATTCCCGGTAGCCATTTTTTTCTCACTTCGTCCTTCATGCCAGATTTCCTTTCTCGTATAGGTATTTAGAATCCTATGCGACTTTTTTCAGTACTTGGAGGCGATAATCAAACATTATCAAATTTAAAATAATTTAATTTTGAATGTCTGGTTCTTTGGCATGGTTTTATTTTTACGGTATTTTTTTCAAAGATTAATTTGGAAATGGGCTTGGAAAATTGGAATGCCACTTTAAAAATATTCAATTTTTAATGCTTTTTCGGAATTTTTAAATTGTGCAGTCTTTTAGTTTGATGTTATTAAATATAGTGAAATAGTTAAATTTTAAATATGTATCAGTATTAAATTAGTAATTTTGAATGTTTCATTCCGACATTTTTAATTTTGACATCCTGTGAAATCTGCCAAATTTTCATTGCTCTAAGTGTAAGACTCTTAATTTTGGAAAATAAATACAATTTTTTTATTTTTACGCTTTGAAAGCTGTAAAAAAAAATAAATACCTTCCAAGTCTTTGAAAGTGTACAATTCGAAGTATCCTTATTTACAGGATGTTTAATATCAAAGGTTTTGAATAGAAATTCATTCAATTATTATTAAAAATCTTCAAGTTTAAATTGTTCAATTTCAAACTTTTATTCGAATTGAAAAGCACGCTACTAATTTTACATACTACAATTAAATACTATCAGTATATTTTTTCATATATCATATTATTTTAAAAGATTTTCAAAATATAGGCACATTGATTAGCGATGATTTAGGAAAAAAATGTTCCAAAAACGTAAATTAACTTTCATAAATTGCAAAAATCTCATTTCACTACTCAGAGGATGGTTTCTGAGGGTGAATGAATAATAGTTAAAGGAGGGCCAAAATTATAAAGTTATTGTTGATACGCATTCTTTGAAGTGTTTCCGATGAAGAATCAAACTTTTTATTTGATCTGAATTCTACATGTATTCGCATTTTATTCTTACATGATTAAATGTAACGCTTTGTACAACGTTAATTAAATGGTGAACTTTAAGGGCTATGAGGCGTATTTTTCATTAACCGATTTGGATCAAATTTTTAGGATATCATTTTTATGGGTCCATTAATAGTTTTCAGGGGTGGAATTGAGAAAGTTCAAAATTGAAATTTATTTATTTAGGCTTTTAGTTCGAAATATGTGAATAAAAATATGTAAATTCAAAATTGTTCAATATGAAACGTCTCCAGTTTTTGAAATAATTTAATGTTAATAGTTTCAAGCTAAAGAGCGATTAACAAGTACGATGGCAAATTTTTAAATTTACAGTTTTGAAAGATTTGAAAAAGGGAAAGTCGAACAACTTTTATGTTATTTGAAACTATTCGGAATTATTTATATAAATATTTCAAACTATTTACTTTCGGACATTTCAAGTTAAAATTAATTATTTAATTGCGTGTTGGTTTAAATAATTTTTTAACTATAAAATATATTCATTTTCAAAATCCAATTTCCAATTTTGGAAAATATAAAAATGAAATCAAACTATTTTCAATGTATTGATGCATGCTTTCGATTCAAAGTTTTTCAATATTAAACGATTTCAGTTCTTGAAATAATTTAAAATTGAAAGTTTCAAGCTGAAAGCGGCATAAAAATTAAGATTGGAAAATTTTCAAATTCACAGTTTTGAAAGATTTAAAAAGGGGAAAGTCGTAAAACTTTAATAATAATTAAACTATTCGGTTTTATTTATACAATGAACTAAGAAAGTTAGACTCCACTCATGCTTGAAATTAAAAAATTGCAATTGTAATAGATTTTAGCAATTTGATTTTTCTACTGAAACTAATAACAGAAGTCAAAAAGGGTAGGCTTCTTCTTTATTCCAAGTATTTTAGGTCATGAAAAAATAAAAAAACTTATTAACTGAAAAAAAATAAAGAAACGTAATAACTAAAACGTAAAATATATTTATTTCAGAAATATTAGTTTTCACTTATTAATTTCATTTTGATGTACAATTTCGAAGATTTCAAATTGATCTAAAAGAATTTCATATATATAAATTAAGAAAAATCTCGCAAGTGCCTTGGCATTTTTCTGGTACGCGGGTATGGCTTCGCGGTTACGAAACAGTGATGGTTTCTCAGTTCTGAGAGCACCAATGACGAGGACAATAATTTTAGCCGAATATTCTTTGTACGCTCTCTGCAGCTCCCGTATACGGTTTCGATACCTGTCCCCTTTTCCTTCTCCTTAACTGTGATGTTGGCGTCGGCCGAAGCTGAGAATTCGATCACGAACATCGTTCGTTTCTCTTTGTCAAGGAGTATGATGTCAGGCCTCGAGTGTACAACTTTTAGCCTGAAGTCCAAGTGCCAGTAAATTTTGCACAACTCGTTCTCGACTATTAACTCTATCTTTCTGTGAGCGTTCGGCAGGGCAGTGATGCGGTTAACACCATAAGAACGATAAAGATGGTAACAAAGCACTCTTAGGACCGCATTGTGCCTGTGGAGATACGCGGTTCCCGCGTGAGTGGGACAACCGGATATTATGTGTAGTAGGTGCTCAGGATGTGCATGACACGCTCTGCACATGTCGCTTGGAACTTCTTCACGTCAGGTGCGGCTACGGTGTACCAAGGTGGAAATGCCACGGTCCTGACATGCGAAAATAAAACCCTCTGTGCCTGAATCAAGCCAGGATGATTTAAGGAAAACAAACGTTAACTCCATCGAGAAGGATTGATCTTTTCCATTCCTGTGAAAGTTTCTGTGCGTTTTCTTGTCGTGGAACTGTTTGAGGAAGTTGTTCACCTCTGCTTTCTTCACTCGGGTTATTAGAAGTGAGACATCTAGATGAAGTAATGCAGTTTCCTCACTTCTGATGTTAAGATCCAGGCCAAGGGTCTCGGCCGCCTGCTCCGCGGCTTCGCAGAGGAACGCTCCTTTGCCAATCATGTCGTGGTTTCTGACCATTTTCAGGAGAGGACCTCTTCCATTTGCCACGATGTGAGCTGTACCTAAGATAATTCGGTCATAAAGACACTGGATATTTAAAAGTTCGCGTCCGCCTTTACCGCCTAACCAGGACGGTAAGCATGTCAGTCGCAGATATCTTCTTCAACACCGACAGATTGGAAAACCAAATCTGTGGAAGAAAGTGCTTATATCTGCTTCGGAGAGCCTTCTTTACTGATGTTATATCCTGAATGCGGCTCTCTGGCACGCCTAGGTATAGATAGGTCTCTCCAGTGCAAAGGTGTCCAATAGCGCTTCTGTCCACAAGTTCAGGGTCATCGCTAACTTTAACAAGTCGTCCTCGCTTCAAATGAATCGTGGTACACTTGCCCAATCCAAAATTCATACTAATTTCTTGTGTGTACTCCTTGGCGGTCTTTAGAGCATCCTTGAGATGCTGTGACCCAGAAGCATAGACTTTCAAGTCATCCATATAAAATATATGAGTAACCTTAAGTTCACGATTGTTAGATCCGCCCCAGAGGTACCCACGAGAATTTCGTAGTGCGAGAGATAGTCGCAAAAGTGTGATGCAAAAGAGAAGAGGGCTCATGATGTCACCCTGAAAGATGCTCTTCTGGAAGGTGACGCTGTTAGTTGTCACACGATGTTTTCCAGATGAGATAGAGACGCTTCTGTCGATTAGCAGGTTTTTCCGATATGTGACCATCCGCGAAGAAAGGGACCTAACGCCCGGGAGCTACGTTATACAGGAGGAGCGATTGAAGAGGCAGTCCAGCACAGGAACTCCATAAGAGGACCCCGCTTTGCAGTTTG
>JAUMHM010000005.1:41937766-41966541 GCA_032362435.1 Melikaiella ostensackeni
AACATTATTTTATTTTGCAATTATGTGTTCATAAACTTTAAAAAATAAAAATTAACCAATTTAAAAAACAGGAATGAAAAAACAAAAGCATCTCTGCGAACGAAATTTCACTATAATTTTATATTTTAGCGAGATTTGTTCAAATTTTATGGAATCTTCAGAAGAACTTTACTTGAAACTTGGAATGTTGATTCAAGAATTTGTCCCGAGAAGTCGATCTTGCTATTTTCGTAGAAGACAAAAATTTATCTCGAGCAAAAACGAATCGTTCTTGATTTTTTTACTGATAAACTTTGCTCCAGAGAAAATTTGAAAGAGGGAAAATAATTGAAAAATATTTTTGCACAAATAGTGTAGAAATAACCAAGTTTAAAATTATTTCGCTCGAAGTGACAGAGAGGGTTGAGGGGAGGAAGTTTGAACAATTGAAAACAGTTTAAGCATATTTTTTTAGATATATGTTACTGCCTGTTGCCATATGTCATTTTAATATAGACGTTGCTATCAAACACAGATGAATATTATTTGAAATACATTATTTTGTTATTATTATGATATCAACCCCAATCCCTTTCGGGGTAAGCGTAACTCTTTTCGTTCTAGCCTCGTTATACTACCGGGCATCAAGGATTCTTTTCTCGATAGGTCCAGGTCTTGCTATCATACAGCACAGAATTATATATTGCATACATATCTGAAATAAATTTTTAAAAACAAAATTACCGCATTTGTTATTTTAAAAGCTTGAAGAGAATCGACATTGACATATTTGTATAGATAGATACTTGTAAATATTTTTTTTATTGTGATTTAAAACAAAATAAAAAAAGGCGAATAAAAGAAGAAAGGGAATTTGAAGGCTACTTTTTTTCTTAGTGGGTTTTTTAAAAATATAATGAAGACATTTAGAGGTATTTTGTCCAAATTTGATCGTTGGATTCTTGGTTTTTTAAATTTCGAAGACATTTGTGGTTGGGTTTGAATGTTGGACATTAAAATGGAATTCAAATTCTGATTAAATCTGATCTGTATTTCTTAAATTTGAACTCACATTTACTTTGTACGTGTAAATGTGATTTTGTAAATGAAATTTTGAATGTATAAATTACGAATTTCTGTTGAACAAATAGCGCGAAATGAATCTGAAGGTATAATATGCAATTTGAATTAGAAGTAAGATAATTTTAGCTAATTTTTATGAAAATTTACTTTAAAATTTCTATTGCGCATTTTAAACAAGGAAAAATTTCTGAAATATATTTCTTCTTCGAGCAGCTGCAAGATAATGCAATAGTTCATTCACTTCCTGATGAGCAGTTGAACGCACTTTAAAGGAAATGAAAAACAAACGTGAGATTATGTTTCAATTGAATGTGGAAAGTTTTTGCTATGTGCAGTGTGCACATCCAGTTTTATTATGGTTCTTGTTTCGGGAAACATGATGTAAAATACAAAAGAAGTTTACAGACCAAAATTGGCGCCCCTTTTTTAAGTTAGAAAAAATTTCTCTTCATCTTTTGAGTATAAAAAAATCAAATTTATCTTAATTGATTGTAGGTTCGAAGGGGCTGGAAAATTAAATTTAGTTCTGCTGTAATTAATGTTTATTAATTTATTAATATAAGTTCTTTTTTTTAATGAAAGTAAAACTAAAGAACATATACATTATTATACACCGGCAAATAATAATCGTCAGACATCTCAGAAAGAAATACAAGAAGAAAATTGTGGAGCTTTTTTTTCTGTGTCAGCATGCAGAAAAATGCGAAAATGCGTTTTCTCAAGACTGGCCATAAGGACCTTTATCATATGGATGTCCTCAACTGAATTTTCCAGCGCTCTTAAATCTAAAATTAACCAAGAAAAATAGTATTTTTAAATTTGAGAAATGAAAAAAAATCATCATTATAAAGCTTAGGAAACTTAGGAATCGCATGCAATATATCTTTGAAATTATAACCAGACTGAAAAAATGTTTTTAGAAATGAAATGTGGCATCCCCAAAACAAAAACCATAACAAAACTAAAAGTGCAAGCACTTTGTATACGAATATTAATTATGAATCAGGTTCCTGATGGAATGAATTGTCTTTGCTGTACTTTTCTCAGAAAAATTCCGAAAATCGTTCATTAAAACCCGTTCTTTTAACCGTTTAGAGCCCATTTTAGTATTTTAAATAGAAACTTTTGTTGGTGTCGAGATTATACTTAAATAAAATATTTTTAATATAGTGCCAGAGGTCTTGGTAACTGACTAATTAAAATAACTCAATATTTTCAAAAAGAATATGCATATTGAAATAATATCATAATATAGATTTCCAAAAAGTAATCAAAATTACGAGTCTTGACTGAAGTAGAAAACGTATCTAGAAGTAATTGGTAATTTTCCGGCCTTATTTTTAAATGCATTTCAATTTATTCCTGACCCTGCATCTTGTTTATGAAACAGCCTGTGGAAAAATCAACAGTAGTGCCAGTTCTTAGAAAGAAAATGTTTACCTCGAGTAAGAATAAAACGTTCTCGTTTTTCTTTGCATTGAAACTTTCCTCAATATCTTTCCACAAAAGAGGAAAAAGTTAAACCACCTTAAAAGTGTATTTATACATTTCAAGGTTGAAATTAAAAAAGTTTATCAAATTTTGATAAAATTTAAGAACTGTTCTTCTTAATAAAAAAGTTACAAAGAATATTTGCTGAAGAAAACTGGATTGCGGCTTCAATGAAAGAATGTATAAAAAAATATTTCTGGAATCCCCGCATTTAGAACTTATCTGATTCCTACATCAACGAAATTTTTTTGGATCTACTATTTTCGACATACACAAATAAGATAAGGCCATATACCTGGAAACTTTCAATTTTCGATAAAAAAATAAATTATAAAATTTTGGCAGACACAACATTGGAAATTTGACTATATTAGTTAAAGGTACATATTAATGATATTCAGTAATTGTACAGACGAAAACTACTGTCTTCAATTCTGCAATGAAATTAAGTATTGGGTAATTGATTACGAGAAATATTGTGCTAATCATTCGTTTATTTGAATTTGTAACCAATAAATATATTTCGACCATAACGGTCGAAATGTCAAAATCGAGGGTCATCATTTTAAAGCCTATAACTTTGTTTGGCTTGAACAAAACACAGATTTTCTTGAATGAGCATGATTCTGATTCAATTAACATGAAATGCATAATGTATTTTATAACCTTATCTTGTATCGCCATAGTTTTTAAGCATAAATAGCATAAGAAAATGTGTATCAAGACAAGCTGATTTCAATAAAAATCGAACATTCAAACTTCAATTACTTTTGATATAGAGTATTCATCTATTTAAAACCATTTGTACAGTATACTTTACGCTACAACGGATACCCCTAAGCAAAATTTTCTACTTAAATATCTTTGAGGGACATGAATGTGAAAGGTTCTAGACATATAACCATATGTCGACCTGAAAGTTTGGTAAATTAAATAAAAGGTACTGAGGTACTTTCATGTACTGTTTAATTTTTATAATTGCACAAAAAATTTGTAGTGCATTACCGTTCCTTAGTGCTTTTTATTTATTTTCTTAAAGTTTCATCTCGATACCTCATTTTGTATGGACAGTAGTAGCTAAAAAAAAATTGTCGTTGAGGTGGAAATCGGATAAGTGTTACATGCCCTTAAATAATAAAAAATACATTCGGTTTATCATATGCAATACGTTTTCATTGCATATGAATGTTAACTGGTAGTAAATTAATAAATTTCTGAAAAATTGTGGACCGTATGATCAATGAAAATTTCCACATTCTGAAAGATTGTTGATAAAATAGAAAGAAAAACGATTATCGACTAGCATGAAAACATAAAAATAGACTTCAATACCTTTTTTAAAGTTGAAACTATGTAAATACTGCACAATTTGTGCTCCAATTTAGGGCATAACAACTAATTTGGAAGAGTAGGAATGATTTTAAAAGTAATTATCCCAAAACATAAATTTTGAATTTATGGTTTTGTTATATGTTTTTTTTTACTTAAATTATGTGAACAATTCACAAATTTATCAAACAATGAACAATAAATGCTCAATTTATCAAACAAAATTAGCAGTTTTAAAAAAAGTTTTAACCCATTGCAAAGTGGAACAGAAGCACAAAAAACTGGTAAAAAGTCAAGATTTTGACGGATTTGCATGAAACTTGGTAAACTTGGTAACTAAGTCTTTGACTTCAAGCTTGAAGACAAAAATTTGAAATTCAAAGTGGCAGATCCAATATGGCGGCCAAAATTTCCAAATTTTTACGTATTTATATGAAACTTGGTAGGAGGGGTGTTTTGAGGTCACTGATTTCGAATTTGACGTTCATTTCGTCATTGAAATTACTTGTTCTTAGCGACAAGATGATAGTTGATCATTAAAATTCATCGTTCGATATTATTTGTTCATTTTATAAACAAATTATATAAATAAATGCACAGAGGCGACATCCATAAGGAGCAAAAGTTGTTTTTTCTTTCCATTTTCTTCACATTATGTTGCCAGTAACGTTTCGTAATAGAAATATGGCATCCGATGTTATTTATTTATTTTGTTGCCAAATTATATAAACAAATGCACAGTATCGACATTTATGGGCAGAAGAAGATAGCATTTCCTTTTCATTTTCTTTAAATTGTATTGCTAGTGATGTTTAGTGATAAGGTTTTATCATCTGATATTATTTGTTCATTTTTTAAATAAATTACATTTACATTTTTTAAATAAATAATAAAAACAAATGAATGAATGCCGGCATTGTGCATTTGTTCATAAACTTAAGAGAAAATATGGGGTAACAAATTTTTATTAGCGAGTATCACTGGCAATATAATGTGAGGAGAATTAAGATAAAAAATGATTTCTTTCTCCTTATAAATTCCTATACTGTGCATTTATTTATATAATTTGTTTATAAACTTGAGGGAAAATATCGAATGAAAAATTTTCATTATTAAACATAACTGGAAATATAATTTAAGTGAAATGAAGAGAAAAACGATTGCTTTCTCCTTATAAATTCTGAAACTGTGCATTTGGTTTCATAATTTTTTTGTACAATTAACGGATAATATCGAATGACAAATTTGCATTATTAACTATCACCTTGTCGGTAAAAGCAAGTAATTTTAATGCTGAAATGAAGTTTACAAACGAGAAATCCATGATATTTTGTATTTGTTAATATAATTTTTTATTAACAATTAAGTTCATTAGTAAACAAATTTTCATTTTTCCGAATACCCACGTGCATCACATTCAAGCGATGCGGGGCATAGAAAAAATTTGTTCAGAAAGTTGAATAAGAAAATTTAAAAAATTGACAGTTCTTTCGCTATTTACATTAATATAAAAGCTTGAGCAAACAAGAATCAGAAAATTATCTCAAATAGATCTTTTTAAAAATTAATGTTAAATTTTTCAAAAAAGAAAATCTAAAATATTCGTGGTACGTTTATTCGGCAACGAGAACAGTTTGAATTATTATTAGGAAATCTATTTCAAAAACATAGTTTTCCATAACAATATAGCAATTTTCAAGGTTCTTTTCTTACTTTTTTTTGCAAACTATTTTTAATTTATGTAAAAAAGCACTTTTTATAATAACTCAAAATACTCGTTGCAATAAAAGATATTTAACAAATTCAAATGTATGAAAATTGCATGATACTCCAAATTTAGATACTGATTCTTCAGTCAATGTTTCATATTTTAAGAAGAAACTTCGTTTTCAACTCTTTTCACGTGCCTACTTTGAAATGAAATATTTGAATTGCTTGTATTAAAAAATAAACTTTTGGCCAGTTTTTTGAGTTCTTATCCCACTGTACATTTATATATATTTATGTACATTTATTTATTTATTCAATTAACCGAACTTATATTACTAAAAGTCGCCTCAGATCTATTAGAAAACGCATTTTCATTAAAAATGGTTAAATTCTTACAGATTGGGATTTTTGTAGTACAGAGATTATTAATAATTTTCACGGACTAATGTTTTTCTTAGACTTGACTGATTCGGTTGAAATTTGAATCCAAATTCTAGCTCCTTTATTCTTATTATACTTCATTAAGTATTATATATTTAATTTAATCGCGAATGTAAAATGAATGAAATTATAATATTATCTTTAGCAATTTGTGTTTGAGCCCGTAATGTGATGTTGCGATTAGGAGATTCTCTATGTGATCTCTTCAAGGTATTTCACTCTATAGTCAATTGTAAAATGATTATTCCTAAAATAATTCCAACGGACCTTAGTTGAATTAGGCAGTTCCATCATATTTATAATGAAGCCCTATAATCCAGTAAAAATTATAATTATCTTAGTAGTATAAATTTAATATGTTGTTTAAAAATTATTTGATCAAGTTAGCTGAAATACACATTTTTTTCTATAGTGGAAACGCTTGAAATATACCTACAAATGAGGGACATGAGTATTTAACTTTGAGAATCTTCATGGGTAAGTGAAAATAAAACGCTCGACCAGCCAGACAAGAGGGCGTGAAACGAGGGTGGCGCGACTCTCACATAAATTAGCTCGCGGGCTAAAATGCAAAACATTCTGTTCTGAACCACATTTCCACTTGGAGTCAAAGAGAATTGCGGTTTCTCAGCACGTATGCTACGTTTCTTCTTTTACCACCATAAATCCTTTTCGTTCTTTGATTTCTCTCTGCATCAACTTTGCTTTGCTGAAAAGTATACAAAATTATGTCTCGTGACCTCAGTCATGCTCACTTTTCTTAAAGGTTTAAAGTTTTTTTTATAAATTAAAAATTAACTTGGTATATTATATCTCCTGATATACTTCCATGATTACATATTTGTAAAAGGATAGATATGTTTATTAATTCAATTGCGTTTAGTCACACTCGCTTTTACTTTCATACATTCCTTTTACTCTTTTCAAAAAAGTATTCCACTTTTCATGTCCACATTGATTGTAAATTTTTTCAGATATGAACAAAATTTGTGCTGTGTACTTCAGCCAGTGAATCTATGAATAAATGAATAAAGAACAATATTATAAATGGAATGAAAAATGAAAAATGAATGTTATAATCAAAAATTCAGTAAGTTTAATAAATTCAGCTCACTGTAAAATGATAAAAATGAATAATCAAAGGAGTAATCTGTAATCCAGGTTATTTGGAATAATAAAATGTACTATGACGAAAAGCATGGTAGCCGACTAATTCTTTGATCGTTTAAACCTTTTTTGTTCGGTACTCATTTATTGATAAATAATTTGGTTGAAGCATACAGTACTAAACAAAATTCTTTTTTTCTTCAAAATTGCTTGTCAATAGAGTCTAAAAGGCTTGTTTCGTAATTTTAGATAAAATAATTTTTGAGTAGATAATTTTAAGTTAAACTTAGAGGGCTTCGTATTTTGTTCCGTTGTGCTGTTTAAGATTAAAAGACTGTTAAAAATTGGAAGCACGAAGATAATTATTTAAATTAAAATCACGTGGCATGAAATTTGACAGGGTTTCTCAAATATAAAAGTCAATAAGAGTTTGGTTTCTAACCAAAATTTTGACAGAGTTTATGCCAACTAATGCTGATATTCTTTTCGAGAGAGTAATTCTTAAACGAACTGTCTTTCAATTTTTTTTAAAACAATATTTTTCAATTCCTACTGTCGAACAAAATATGCTCGCAAAAACACTACGGGAAAATCAGTGAAACCTAAGCTGTGATTACTGGTAAATCCGACCATACTGACGTCAATCTTGCTATCCAAATAACATCATTTTAAAAGATTCAAATTTCAACATTAAATGAATAATTGTAAACAAAATATAAAATATATTTTATTGAAGTGAATAAAATTAGAATTTCATAAACATTAAAATCGATGTATTGAAAATGAGGAAATGAGGCAACGATTTCGCTGTATTTATCATACTCTCGAATTTCGTACGATTTTTTCGGATCAAATTTAGTATTTTTCGGATTAATTACGTAAATATCACTTATTTCATTATTTTCCAATTGAATTCTTTATAAAGTAAAAATAGCTTTACGCCTATTTTGAAGCCCTCTAATAAATTTTCCATATTGAGAATGCGTCGAAAAGACATTTTAGAAGATTGATCAATGAACATGGCAAGTGCCGTAGAATAAAATTATGAATCCGTAAAATAAAGTTATAAATCCGTCAAAATTTCTAAAGTTGGATATATTGAGAGATTTTAACTCGTAGCTCAATCTATCTAACAAAATATAGTGACGATAAATCCAGGCGTTTACATCTTATCTATGAAAAAATATATCTGCCCCTCGGTAATCTACGAGGTGTTTTCAGTAACAGTTAAAAAAACTTTAATTAAATTCTAATTTGCATTTGAAGTGTATTTAAAAAATTTCATAATAGATTATAAAGACTTCCATCTATAATTCCTTACAAATGCGACTTTGTTAAAAATAAAAATAATTTTAATCATTGAATTCTTTATGTAGGAGGGGTGCCCACATAAGTCTCTTTTTGACTCCAATACGAGAATTTTTTTTCAAATATAAAAATTTGAAAATGTCGAAGTATTTCTATTCCATATTCTATTTTTCGCGCCCTTTTTTCATTACTTTTCATCGAGATATCTGTAAGTCCAACCATTTTCAACTTAGAAATATCATTACTGTTATCGTGAAAATACTTCCCTGATCAATATATGCAATTCCTCAACTTAACCTATAGAATTCCTTCACTTATGCTTGTTCGATGAGTTACAAATCTTTTTTCCTAAGTTTTAAGGGAGGCAGATTTTTCGATAGGAATGTTTAGTTCATCGTCTAAATCTAGATAATTAGGTAGGTCATATATGTTATGGTTGTTACGTATTCTTGCTGCTTTATCGGACTGGTTTGGATCAAATTTTCAAAGAATCTGAAAAGGTAACAATAGTAAATTTATATTCCTTATATAGCTTATAAATTATGAACTGCAAATATACTCTTAAGCGTATAAAATAACAAACAAAAACCTATAAAGTTCTATTGAAGTCTAAAATGGTCTCAAAAAGAATTTTAAGCCTATACTATGTCGTTTCATTCTTATATTAAATCATAATAAATATTACGAGATAAGACAAACATTACTGTTTACTATGTATTTTATTTTCTATTAAAAATTCGATGTCAAAAAATGTGACTTGAAATTAAACCACGTCAAATCTTATTCAATTGTTCATCTCCATGTTGAAACTTCGAGTGTTCTTTATAAGGTTGAATTACCAAGTTTGACATTTGAATTTTTGACATCCGATGAACAGTGCGCAGAAGTATTTTTTGACATTGAATGTTTAATAAATCCGGTGAAATACATACTGAATTGGAAGATTTTTCCCTATCGCCGACAAAAATCCGATTCTTTTCCTGAAGCAAAATATCGACAGAAGGGATCATCGCTTGGATTAGAAACCATATCGACAGTAAAAAAAATGTATCATCCTGTTGGATATTCAAGATTTAGTTTTTGCTTATCTCATGATATTAACTGTGATTTGAAAAAAAAGAATAAGACAACACAAGGTTATGGCCCAAAAATTCTTTTTTAAGTCATTTTGGACTTCAGAATACTTTTATAGGTTATTATTTTGTATTTTTAAGAGTATTCTTTCAATTACTAATTTATAAACTACATATAATATAAATTTACTATATTCATTTCTTCAGATTCTTTAAAAATTTAATCCAATCTAGTCCGAGAGCAGCAGGAATATATAAGAACAGGACCATATACGAGTATTGTGACTTTCCAAATTATCTCGCATTTGCCGATGTACCGATAAACAAGATTTCTAACGCATTGAACAAGCGCAAGTGTGGAAAGTATGTAGGTAATGTTAAGGAATTACGATATTTCTAAGCTTAATAGTATATTTCGTATCAAGTGCTAAAAGGCGTATTTTAACGCAAGAGCGAGTCGCGACGAGGTTCCTCGTGTCGCTTCGGCCCGAGTCGCGCGACTCGCTCGCGCGCTAAAATGCGTTCCGCACGTGATACAAACGATATTTTTTGTTCGCTGTATACCGCAAGTAAGCCGAGTCGGTGTAAATTTTAAATTAACGAAATACAAAAAATATGGTAAAAAACATATAGAAGGTAAAAAATGTTCGGGGGAACGTTAATGAGTTACACGTTTTCTCTGTCTTTCTTGCGTATTTCCGTGTATCAGTGCGGAAAGTAAACAATTTTCCGCACACTTAAAATTTTACTGCACTAGTGCGGAAAAATCAGCTTTTCGCATGCAAAACGACACCGACAAGAATTACTTTCGATGTACGGCGGACAAAAAATGGTTGGAGTTACAGAACGATGAAAAGTAAAAAAAGACAAGTTAAAAAAAATTCTGGTTTGAAGTCAAAATGAGCCTTATATAGACACCTCTCCCACGTGAAGAATTTAATGTTTAAAATTCTCTTCCTTCAAAAAAAAGTTCGTATCTTCAAGGAATGAGAGGTAGAAATCTTTATAATTTATTTTGAAATTTTTTATATACACTTCAGATAAAAATTAAAGAAACGCCTAGACTCATCGTAACTATATTTTTTGAGATAGATTGAGCTACGATTTAGAATCCCTCAATATGTCCCACTTTTGTGATATTTATGGATTTATAATTTCATTTTATGTCACTTACCATGTTTATTGAGAAGTCTTCTTAATTCTCTTTTGAACGCATACTCAGTATGAAAATTTTTCTATAGGCCTTCAAAGATTTTTTGTAGCTTTAAGAGATGGATATTTTCTTCAAGATATTTCTGAATGCTAGTGAGTTTCATCTTAATATATAGCTTAGAGAATCAAGAACTACATAACCCCTCACTTCTCAGAATACTGATATAACTTCTAAAAAAGACCTAATCTCAAAAAATATAATAGTGTAAAATAATGTGAGTTGGAAAATTCTTGATATAAAAATATTTCATTCAAATCAGAAATCCTGGGATTAAAACAATTTCAAATTGAAAATTTTTGTATCAGGAATGAATAACAGAGCACTGTTGTAGGTCTAAAGATATTTTTACTTTACAAAGAATTTAATGAGAAATAAATAATGAACTAAGTCATGTTTATGTAATTAATTCGAAAAATACTAAATTTGATACGAAAAAATCGTGATAAATTCGAAAATATGATAATACCGCAAAATCATAACCCTGAATTCAACGTCGAAAAATTAGTTTTTCATCCTGCAGACGACCGCATGTGTACAATGTTAAAATTTGAATATTTAATTCAAATTATACATTTTTCTTGTGATTTGTGCTATTATGCCAAATATCACAAATGTATCAAAACCAATTAATGGTATTCTTTTGTAGTGAAAAGACGACCACCGATGATGAACAGGACGAAGATACGGAAGACAAGCAATTTAATGAAGAATATGAAAATAAAGATGAATTTCAACATGCTGACAATAAAGAAAGAAGATGATGAAGAAGTTTGAAAAATGCTTTGCTATTATTGATAAATAATGTTTTAGTAATAAATAAGTTTCGGGTACGTCTCTCTAATTGACAATGATGTAATTTATTATATACGAAATAAATGACAATTAGGCACATGTTAATTCTAATTAAATGAAGAATACTTGACTTCTTTATCCTTTAGTCTTTTTGTTATTCATTATAAGACATTTAGTGAAGTTCTACAGGAACTTTTAAGGATGACGAAGGTAATGTTTTGCTGAAATTCATATGACATTTTCAAAACAATGTTTCGGCAACGTTGCGCAGAAATATTATTAAAACTTTAGAGACAATATTTTGACAACATTTTGCGGACACTTTTCAGGCACATAAAGTGATCGCAATCCGATATTCTTTTGAAATATTGCCGAAATATTCCAGGTCAGTATTGCCTGGGTCGGACATTTTCATGTTTCTCGAACGTTGCTGCAATATTCATTTGCAGTGTTTCCAGTATTTTAATTCAATATTCAAGCAATATTCCTGCAACATTGCGTGTTATGTGGGTAACTTTGGAAGCAGCCCTATTTAATTTTAAAGTATTTAAGAATTCAGCAGAAGAGTAATATGGCATTACTCTGAGGAGAATATGCCACACAGTGGGGTCAAAAAGGTGCCCGTGGACAAATCAATTTTCAGCCCACAGTTTTTAGCTAATTTGCAATTTTTTCTCTAAATGAAAGCTTATGAGATTCCGCATCGTTATGAACAAGCTCATTTTTACAAAATTGTTTAAGAAATTTTTCATTTAACAAACAAAATGAAAAAAATGGTTTTGTTTTTTGTTTGCTGCCATTTTTTTGAAAATTTTTTTATTCGACCAGAAATTCCTAATCAGGCCACTTTTCAGTAAAAAGATTTCGTTTTTTTGCAACAGAATCAACTACGAATATCTGGGCATTGGTCCTTCGATGTGATAGTTCGCTATTAGACATCAATCGTGCATTATTTTAAAAAATGTAATAAAGAAATGCATAATTCGGCCACTTTTCAGTAGATAAGTTTCGTTTCTCAATAGAATCAATGTCTCCCCAATGGTCCTTTGCTATGAAAATTGTGCTTTTCAATAACAATTGTTTATTATTCAAACTTTAATGAAGAAATGCATAATTGGGCCATTTTCTAGTAAATAAGTTTTTTTTTAAGGAATCGACTATACATCTTACACTGATGGTCATTTACCACGGAAAATGGGTTTTCAAATAATAATATTTCATTATTTCAACAAGTTTTATAAGCAAATTCATCATTTCAACATAATTCAATATACTAAAATGCGCTTAGAAGTGGTTAGTACCAAATGATGATAACGCGTCACTAAGATGTATCAGAGCGGCAAATGTTCTAATCGCTAGGCAGAAGGAACAAATGAAGATCGGGAAACAAAAGAATAACTGCAAATGAACAGTTGAAAATAACACAATATACTAAGATTATGCTGAAAAAATAAAATCTATTAGTTGACAAGTAGTCAATTGATGAATTCGTCTATAAAACTTGTTTAAATAATGAACATTGTTATCGAAAGGCATAATTTCTATAGCAAAGGTCCATTGGGGATGGATTTATAGTTGATTCTGTTGAAAAAATGAAACTTATCTCCGAAAAAATGGCAGAATTGTGCATTTGTTTGGTGAATTTGTTTGGATAATAAACAATTGTTATTGAAGAGCACAATTTTCATATCAAAGGACCATGGGGCGAGATTTATAGTTGATTTTGTTAAAAAAAAAACAGAACTCATCTCCTGCAAAATAGCCGAATTACGCATTTGTTTATTTCGTTGGTCTAAATGATACACAAGTTGTCTAATAGCACACTATTACATCGAAGGACCATTGGCAAAATACTTGCTGTTGATTCTGCCACTAGAAACATAATCTTTCTACTGAAAAATGGCCTCATTTAGAATTTGTCTTTTATTTCTTCATAAACAATTAATGATTTAAGTTAAACTTCTTCCAATTTTGATTAAACATTATTTTACTTTCATTTCATTCGAAAAATATTGGTCCAAAGTACTTCATTATCGCAAATAGAAAATATATAACTTTTATTCACTGATTTGTTTACAACAATCCAAAAAAATCTATGTAAATAATACTGCCAAACCTAATTTAAAATGGGTTTCTGGTTTGAATCTGACAATTTCTGGTAAAATCATAAAATTAAAAAAAAGCAATAAATATACAAATTACTTTTTTTTCATATTCTTTGTTGAATAAAAAGTTTCTGGAACGATGTTTTAAAAATGTGCTTCATTGCTACGATGCAGAATTTCAAAAGCTTTCTTCTAAAATGAAAAAAGTGCAAATCGGATTAAAATTGTGGGCTGAAATTGATTTGTCAACAGGCACCTTTTTGGTCCTACTGTGCGCCCCGTCTGACCATAGTCGGGCTCGTACCACTGATGCCGACGGTTCAGAGGTGTGACACTGCTATAGTCAGCCGCTTGCCTCTCTCC
Source organism: Melikaiella ostensackeni (assembly GCA_032362435.1). Classification (NCBI taxonomy): domain Eukaryota; kingdom Metazoa; phylum Arthropoda; class Insecta; order Hymenoptera; family Cynipidae; genus Melikaiella; species Melikaiella ostensackeni. The sequence goes on from JAUMHM010000005.1 coordinate 41,951,761, forward strand.
ATCGTCCGCGCTTGCCGTACTTTAGTGAGTTAGAGGACAGGGAAAATTTTCCTTCAAAGTTTATAATTGTTTTTTTTTACAAATTTTGTACTTTAAAGAATATAATAATAATGATTTTGCGATTAAACCTATCTTAAAAAAGTGGTGTAGTTAACTATCTCGAAAAGCTCGCACTCATTGTCGTTGAAAACCTGATTGGCTTTTGAATAACTTGAAATTGCTCCATTTATTACATGTGAAAATAAAAAATAAGATCCGCTGCTAACACTCAATTTGTTTCACTTTAATGAGAGAATAAAACCTAATTTCATTCAATCAAAAAAATTCATTTCCATTGATTGCCAAAGATTTCACAAAATTTCAAGTATTTCGATATATTTCAAAGAATTTTTAATAATTTCAAGTAATTTCAACATGTTTCGAGGAATTTCAGAGACATTATAAAGAATGTTATGGGATTTCAAGGGACTTAAAAAGATTTCGAGGGATTTCAAACACACTCATCTCGCATTACTCGACCGCCCATTCTTTGACCGGCTTCACGGTTGTTCACGCTTGAATGCTTCTGTCTTCCTCCCTGATCGTCCCTTGACGCCCTGTACTCAAGGTCTTCGTTCGGACAGTCAGTGCCTATAAAGAATCGTAAAAGATTTCAAAGACTTTCACAGAATATCTATGAATTTTGATTGATTTAAGAAGATTTCAAGGGATTTTGAGAGATTTGAAGCGTTTTCAAGAGGTTTTGTGATGTTTCAGGGCATATCACAAAACTTTTGAAGGTTTCAATGGATTTTAAAGAATTTTTAGGAACTGCAAAGTAATTTGCAAGATTTTATAGTGATTTTTGAAGTAATTCAAAATATAATATGAATAAGGTAACTAATGTTCTTTTGAATTCAAAAGAATTAGAATGAAATTCATGAAAATTCCACGTAAATTTTAACGAGTTCAGGATAAATTCATAAGAATTCGAAATAAATTAAAAAGGAAGTTCACAAAATTCCATTGATTTTAGTAAAATTCGAGAGAATTTATAAAAATTAAAAAGAATTTAAGGGAATTCGACATAGAAGAGACCGGGGTGAGATGAGCATGCGGGGTCAAAAGGGACATTGGATTTTCTTTCAAAATATGTGGTTTTTGTTGCTGTTCTTTTCAGGTATAACAGAAATAGTACAATTGAATTTCTCGAAAACAAAAAGGAAAGAATTGAAGTAAATAATAATTTAAAAATAAAAGCGACTGAAAATTCAACACCTGAAACCTGTTTTTCTGTGAGATTTTAAAACAGAAAAAAATTATGAAACGCATTTGTATACAATTAATTTATGAAAACGGGTAATATTGAAGTTTTCATGAAAATTGTGATTTGGGGCGGAATGAGCCGGCTTTATGAGACTAGATGAGACGCTTTTGTCCTGCCTGTTACTGATCTTTCCTAATCTTGCCTAATTTCTTTATCGAGATGGCAGGAAAGTTTTTGTTCGCAAGCAGTGAGTCGTTACGAGTGCAATGTTTGAAAGTACGTAAAGATTTTAAAGGGTTAGGCCACTGTAAAATTTTCAAAAAATCGAAATTTTTTTTTGCTTAAAAGGTGTTTCAGGGTCTTAAAAATAATATGCCAAAAGATGAAGGGAGGAAAAAATATCTGAATGCCCAAATTTTTAATTCTGCCGCAACGCCTCCCAGGAATAAGTTGTATAAGTTTTGTAATACACAGGAACCCTCATATAGGTCCGACTTTGGTTCTTGCCTGAAATGTCATTGGACATATGGCGGAGCGACTCCAACGTAAACAGACAGACCCGTATGAACCGCGTCTTCGAACGGTTCGCTTTGTTTGTCATGAACGAACATGAAAAAAATATTTTCTGTACTTTATTACTAGTATTATAAATTTTATTGTACAGAATTTCGATTGATTCCTTTATTGCGGCAAAAAAAATTCCCGAAATATGCCTATTTTTTCATTTAAAACTATTTCTTTAAATTTTGCAGAGAATATTCTTATTTATATTCAGTGCAAAACTACGTTTTTTCAGGTACGTCATTAAGAATAACATTTTATAAAGTATTTTTAACAAAGTGTAGAAATTAATAGGTAGCGTGTCTTGTCTCGCCCCAATACATGTCTCGCCTCGCCCCGGAGCATGGGGCGAGATGAGACATGTGAACAACTTACAATTTTCATATTTTTATCGTAACTAATATTTTTGGAAGACTTCGTCTTCCATGAAATTGGTACATGAAGGTTCACAGAATGTAAAGAACTACTTACAATTTAAAAAACAACTATAGTTTGCAGATATTTCACTGAAAGTAATAACTATGCTCATCTCGCCCCAGCCTCCCCTACTTTGATAAGAATAAAAAACAAATTCATAACAATTTAAGTGAATTCAACGAAATTTTAAAAATCAAAAAGTTTCTATCGAGTTGATTAAAATGCGAGTGAACCTAATGCAGTGCGAATAGAACAGAATTTAAGTGAATAGAAAAAGAATTGAAAAAATCAAAAAAAAATCAATGAATTAAATAGAATTCGAATGAATTTAAAAGAATTTTAAGGAAATAAGAATTTGATGAACTTGATTAAAATTCAAGTGAATTGAAAACAGTTCAAAAATATTTGAAGCATTCATTAAAATCATTAAATTTGGAGTAAACTAAGAAAAATTCAAGAGAATTTAAAAAAATTTGATGGAATGCCTAAGAATCCGAGGGGAGTTTAAAAGAGTTCAGGATGAATTCAAAAATAAATTTTAAAATCCATTGAATCGAGTGGAATTGAGTGATTTTAGAAGAATTCAAGGGGATTCAAGAGAATCCGATGATATTTATACGAATACAAGATGGATTTAAGAGAATTCAGGTAAATGGAACAAACTGTTGAAATCCAACAAAAAATCCATTAAATTCCGATAAATGAAAGTAATTAGAATGAGTGAATAAGAATCTAATGAAACTCGTGAGAATTCAAAGTGAATTAAAAAGTTTTCAAAGTGAATAGTGCGAGCTTTAGTGACTTTAGCTTAAAAAAGTGATTTAAAAGTGATTTAAAAAAAAAGTTTTCTAGGAATTGCAAAGTATTTTAAAAGATTTCAATAGGATTCAAAAAATTTCAAGTAATTTCAGCAGGTTAAAAAATTATGAGGCATTTCAAATGATTTCAAAAAATGTATAGGATTTTACGGGTTTCCAAAATCTTTCCATTGATTGTGACGGATTTTCAAAAATTTTGAAGTTTTTTAAATTATTGAAAATTATTTTGAAAGATTTTATAGGGCTTTAGAGAAAATTATGTGATTTCATGAACTTTTAGAAGATTTTAAGTCATTTTAAGAAATTTCGCAAGGCTTAAAGAGTTTCAAAAAAATGCAAGAGTGGTCAAACCCTTATTTAATACCAAGGCATAAGTATTTTAAGATGAACAAATATTTGTGTATTGTTTTTATACGGTTTATGGTCAGTGAACCGTTAATAACCATTTTTAATACATTGACATAGTTTAAGTATCAGAACTTTTAAGTGAAGTGCCTAATTAATTAAAAGTACGTATTTTTGAATAATTTAGATCTTTTCAGGGCAATACAACGTAGTAATTAAAATATGGAAATATTCTATAAATGGCTACTAATGGACAAAGGTGGTCAACAACGGTACTTCTACGCTACATTTTCATTCAAAGAATGGGTAAGAATAAGAAAAAAGACAATAATCGTGCGCATAGCGCGCTTCTTTGCTTGCTAGTTTAATATCAAAAATTTGAACAAGTGAAAAACCTCAAAACTAATGAGAGGTGAAGTTCCATCAGACTACCAGTTTGAAACTCGATATCTGAACAAGGAAGAGAATAATTTATAAGAAAAATCTGTAGATCATTCTCTGTAAATTTTGTTATCAATAAAGGCAGCAGAGCATGGTTCAGAACATATCTCAAAAGTAACAAATGTCTATCATTTTAATTCCCAAAATCAAAAGATGAAATTTCCAGTAAATCGTGCACGTATAGGAGGGGCGACTATTAAATAACAGGATTAATGTTCTAACAATTTTTATTTATCAAATTATTCGATGAAGATGTAATCCCCTTCAATGCAGTCCCCTTTCCGATCCCTACACCGCTTCATACGAATCTTCTATTGTTTGAAGCAATGTTGCAGGTCTTTCTCTGAGAGGTCTTTTATGAGCCATGCCGCTTTTTCCTTCACAGCATCCACCAACTCGAATCCGGTTCCTTTTCGCTCAGACTTGATCTTTAGGAAAAGAAAAAAAAACACATGTGGCTAGGTCAAGTAAGTACGATTGGTGCTCCAATCCGAGAATTTTGTTCTTTGCCAAAAACCTCTGGGCACACAGCCCCTTGTTTGCTGGCGCGTTGTCCTGGTGATGAATCCACGAGCACTTCTTCCACATTTCAGGTTTTTTTTCTCACGCGTGTAAATTTTCATTTAAAATTTGTCTAACAGTTTATTTAACGATGTTCACTGCTCGAATGTTCAGGCATCGATTTGTTCAAATAATTTTACTCACTTTTTCGATTTTACCGCCGGTTTTCGATGTGCGAGAACGGCCGAGACGCGAATCGTCTTCAATCACTTCCCTTCCCTCCTTAAATTTTTCAAGCCAATCGAAAACTTGAGTATGAGATAGACACTCATTACCATAAACTTCCTTCAACAAATTATACCTTGCTGTAGCAGATTTTCCTAGTTTGACAAGAAACTTCACGTTGACACATCTGGGAGAACACAGATCAATATCAGACCCTGCATGTTGCTTCCGAGGCCTCAAGCAAGCGCAAAAAAATCAGTGCATTTATCTAATAGCCACACCTCGTAAATGTGCTTTAAATTAAAAATCGTGCCACGTTGTGGTACAACTTATTCATTTCAAAAAGTCGACGATTTCTGGCTTATCAGTTTGAAGAAGAACCACCCAAAACAGTTTGAATCACAGGCTGTAGTAAAATTCACGGTGCGGTGGAATCGAACATTAGGACATTAGAATCGATGCATCTTACCCGAGGGAATCGTAACTGAACGGAGGTTTGGTGGTAGTATATAAGTTTGGGATCGCAAGGCGTGCCAGGTACATAGAGTGTACCGATAGCGCGATCGCCGGTTTAGCGGCGGCATCTCGGCAGGTTTCGAGGCAATATAACTCGAAAATGGTGGCTGGCTTGCAAGTGCCGTTATCATTTCTTAGCCCGGTATCGCCCGCCCTCCTGGTTATTACTACACCCCCGGGGCTACGCCATGGACTCTTAGATAAGCTACCCACCGCGAAGGTGTATTGTCTGTTTCGCCTACTATCACCCTCTCCTCCTCTTATTCCCTCCCCCTTTCCAACTCCACAAACCCTTTCTACCACCGACACTCCAGAGGTATAGAATTGTTTGAGAATCGCCCGAAGCTACGCGAGATTACTTGGGAAAACGGATATGTCGTTCGACTCGCTGATAAATTCGACGCGCGGGAGTCGAAAAGGACCTCGAGATCCTTACCTTAGCAATGGATCCTCACAAGAGGAACTGGAGGAATGGAGAAGAACAGTCAAATGGAATCGTATAATTTTATGACGAGTACATCGTTTTCCGTCTGAAAATGTCTCTTTAATGATGCCGTATTGAATTTTATCGTTTTTTAATTGCTTGCGAGTATGAAATATAATTAATTCCATGCCATTCTGACAATGAGTCTGGAAATTGTTTTGATGCTCATGAACAATCCACAACTCTTTCTTCGCACAATATTATTATCTTTTATTTACACTCATCTCGCTTTAACTGTCCGTCTCATCTGTGGCCGGCCTTACGGTTATTCATACTTGAATGCTTCTGTCTCCCCCCTGAGCGTCCCTTGATGCCCTATACTCAAGGTCTTCGCTTGGCCAGTCAGCGCCCCATCAGAAGTTATTTTTATGGAAATAATGAAAAATGCTTATTCGGAAATCTCAGTAAAATGAATATTAGGGAAAGCCAAGTGGTTAAAATTTACTGAATACAGAGAGATATAAACTGTTTCTGAATTGTTTTGATTTTTAATTATTTGTACACCACCAAAAACACTACGTTTGAAAAAATTCTGTTAAGTACATGAATATTAATATTTTATTTATTTATGTTTAAGGTAATCAAAGTTGTGAAATGAGAAAATAAAGACAAGGACGAATAGTAATAAATGTATGAATAGAAGTCTTTTAAAATAATAGGAATTAGTTCAATGAATTAGTTTATCAAATAATTTTTTTGTTTGATAAAAAAATAAATTGATAGTGTAGGGGAATAATTACAAAATTTGGTGGGCCTATTATTGTCATTAAAGAATAAATATAAGTGTGCTAACATAACAATAATAATAATATTTTGAATAAATCATTGTATTACGGGCCAATCAAATGTTTTTTTTTCATTCCTGCAAACGATCAATTTATTTTTTGTATCAAGAAAAAAATTATTTAATAAAATAATTCATTGAACTAATTCCTGTTATGAAAAAACACTCCCATTTGTAAACTTTCTATTGTTCGTATTTGGCTTTAGTTTTTGATTTCATAGCTTTAATTACCTTAAAATAAATAAATTAAATATTAATATTCATGTACTTGGCGAAATTTTTTCACACGTAATGTTTTTGGTGGGATTTCATCCATTTTCATCGCAATAATTACAAATTCACGTACAGTGATAAATGTTTCTGACAACATTGGAATAAAATTGCAATCTACAGTTGAGTTCTCCTTCAGCATTTTTTAAAATTTTGGTGTCAACGGATTTCTCAAATTTTCAATATATATCATTCAAAATTATGGAATAATTGTTGTGAAAATTTTTCCCCAAGAATCTGGTAATAAATCAGTATAACTTAGTTGATGATAGGTTTGTGTCTGCATATTTTAAAATTGTTAATTTTTCATATAAATTCAATCCTAACTCTGTGGTATGTTTATGTATCACTTTCTCCTAAAAAAGCGGCATATGTAAAAGTGTGTCAGCTGTACCTTGTTTTTAATTTAAAAAATCACACTTTTAACTCTTCTTTTCTAAACAGATGCAATTGCGAATTTATTTCCTCCTGATTAATACGTCAAATCGTGAAATGAGATGTGATTGTCAAAGTTTTATAATCATTGGAATAAAATTATGGCCTGCAGGCGACTTTTTGTCAAGAGTTTTTTTTTTGAAGATTCGATTGTAGCTCATTTCTTCAATTTTCAATTAATATCTTCTATTACAGAGTTTTCGTACTTTGGTGGGTTCTATATACTCACCAAGTTTGGTCAAAATATCTCATAAATTGACTGAGATATTCTTGTAGTGTTCAAAATCATTTATGTTACATATATAATAATAATTCCCGGTAGCGATATTTTCTTTTTCAAATTTAGTTCTTCATGGCATATTTTTATTTTCTCGTTTTGGTATGTAGAATCTTCTTCTACTTTTACTGTAGTACTGGCGGCAATTCGCTACCACGAATCTTGGTCCTTTTTTTAGTACTTGGCAGCGATTCGCTACTGCGAATCTTGATTCTTTTGAATTCCCTCGAATTATTTTTAATTTTCTTGGATTCTTTTCAACTCCCTAGACCTATTTTTATTACATTTGGAATCCTTATCCTTTTCCTTGAATTCCTTGGAATATTTTTCAATTCTCTCCTGCGACATATTTCCCTTAGGACATGTCAACTATATATTTTTAACTATCTTATAACTTTATTTTCCAAAAAATAATTATTATGGTACAATTTCCTTTTAATTTTTTCGCAATAATTTTTACTTTATGTGCTTTGACTCTATTTATTATAAAAATAAAAAATGTACAAAAGATAAAATCAATCAGAAAAAATACTAACTTTTAAATCTAGGGACGTATTGACGATTTTTAATTTGGAATATTCAACAAAAGTGACAATTATTAACACAAAAATAACAATAAATATTTAATCGATTAAATTTATAACTATGTACCTACATGATCCTTTCATAAAGTCTAGCAAGAAGAAGAAGAGGAAATAACTAAGTCCTTCAATAATTCCTCGCCAGCAGGAAGGAGGCGGGATTATTGGAGTCCATCAGTAATTCCTTTTCAAACGGGAAATAAGAGGGTCTTATTGGAATTCTCTAATAATCCCTCTATCAACTTTACAACGTGGAATACTTCGGAACTATGAGAAAGAATAAATCGATTCTGGAATCAATTTTGCATTTAAAAATAAAATTAATAACTACTCATAAAGTTTTTAAGAAAGTCGCAAGTTTTATCTAAAATGTACAAAAGTGTAAATATAAATAAACCATGGTTTGTTGCTTTATATATATTGAAATGAACAAGTGTAATTTGTAAAAATTTAAAGCGTGGAGACAATTTTTATTTGTAATTTTACATAAAGCAATTTTCAATGAATATAATGTTCCATGGAAAAAGGACATTTTCAAAGGATGCGGTGCAGGCGGTTCATGATTGAAAATTTATTTAAATTTTGAATACTGATTTTTTTACATTGCCTTTAATGTGCTACCTAGGACTAATTTCTTCCTTAAACTTTGAGAAATACATATAATATATTCTGAATACATGGGCAAATTAAACGCGCAGAAAAAGCAAGTAGCACCAGAATCGCGCTAGGTATTATTATTATGTGCTCATGTGCGTGAATAACAATTAGAACATAATTTCATTGAGTGATTCCGAAGGTTCTTGGGGTGCTAAAAACTGAATCCGTTGTCAAAAAGTCTCCATCGCTGACCCAAAAGTACCAGAATGTCCATCTTTACTCTGAAAAATTGAAATAAATTCGAAATTCAAAGAGGCAGGTTAATTTGACAAACGCATTCGAATTTAGCTTGCAAAATACATAAAAAAATTTGTTTTAATCGTGAAAAATGTTATAAAAATCAAAAAATTCTATTCCAAAATTTTTCATCTCAAAGGAGTCTACAAATTTTCTCCAGATATTGTTTCATCAAGACGCATAGTTTTTGTTTAAATCGTGAGACTTGTTATCAAAAATAATGAATTCTATTTTTCGGTTAAACTGTGCAAAATACGAAAAAATATTAACAGGAATAATTATCCATCTCAAAAGGATCTACAAATTTGCCTTGCAATATTTTTTAAAAAGACGCATAGTTTTTAGTTTATTCGCAAAAAATGACATTGAAAATCAAAAATTAAAATTTTTGGTCAGCTAACCATTTTTTGATTAGTTTTCGTTTCAATTGTGGAAAGTGACATTAGAAGTAAAACATATAAATTTATGGTAAAACGACACAAGATACAATAAAATGTTTAACTGCAAAATTGTTCACCTAAAATAGAAATCACGGATTGATATAAAGGAATGATTAAAACATACATTTAATATAACATAGACAATTTTGCGTTTCGGTGATACTTTAATCGAGTGCGAAGCGCGAGACACGTGATGAGAATGTATTCGGTAAAGGCGAAAGAGCTTTAGCAGAACAGAATTTGCAATCACCAAATTATAAATGAAAATGGTTTCACCTGTATGCTATAATTATTAGGTAGATAGTCAAATTATGATTTAGAAAAAAACTGCTTCTAAAATGAATAAATAAAAGTGAAAGTACGCTTATAAAGTAAGGTTTAAATCTTAAAAAAATGGTGCTGAACATTTTTTAATTGCTGAAAACTTTTTGAATTTTTATACGATATGGCTGGCTAGCTTAACGTACATTTTTCGACATTGGAAAAGTGTACTAAAAGCCAATCCAATCCTCTTGTTGTTAACAAATTACAGACAGAAACCACTGCGAAAACATCTTTTCTTTTGTATGTATGAAATTAATAATAAGTTTTTCTTGTTTGAATTAAAATTTGTACAACTTCCAATGGGAAACCTTAATAGTGAAGTGGTTTATCTGAATTCGTTGAAAATTGAATAATTCTGTGTTGGAAATTTATGAATTTCAATCGCAAAATGTTGTAAAAATTAAAAGTATAGTTAATAGGTAAATAATTTTCAGTGTTTCTCTTCGAATTTGTCGAATTCTAATTGTCCGAAACGTAGCATTGTTTAATTTTGAAATTTTTATGTTTTTAATACATTTGTTTCGAAAATGTTCAATTTGAAATTATTCTGTTAGAAGGCTTTGAAATAAAAATGGTTTAGATTTGACGCATTTTGCTTTGACATGGCGCAATTCGACATGCTTTTGATGGGGAGATTGTATAAATTTATGGTATAAAATTTTTAAGGTGTTAACATCAATGAAATTAAAAATATGGAACTTCAACATCTGTCAATTTCAAATAGTCTTTCGAGTGGCCACGCTGAGATCTGTTGTAGATGAAAAATTTTTCTGTTTAACACTTTCTTGTATCGACCACGACAACGTCGACAACGACGGGAACGACAGACACCGAAGTAAAATCCATTTTTTCTCAGTCACTGAGTCCGAAAACGTCGAGATTTGATGAAATCCGCGAAATTCAATTTTCACATAAAACCAGTTCCTTCTTCAGATGAGAAGGTTTTGTATAAATTCAGATTTGTTATTTTCAGTGGTATTTTTCACGATTGAAACGAAAACTATGCATCTCATCAAAAAAAAAATGGTCTGGAGTCTTGTAGATCTTTTTGAAGTGAACAACTTTATTACCTGACATTTTTTCGTATCTCCTATAGTTTTGCTGGAAAATGGAATTTTCGATTTTTTCAAAACCATTTTCGATGGACAAAACCAGAACCGTTGTTCAAAAATGGATAGTTCACAAACTCTTCCTTTTATTCAAGGCCGTAAAATAGTGTGACAGAAGGCAATTCAATCAGACAATTCCTTCAAAAGTTATCATGTTCACAGACGACGACAACGACGACAACTCAATCAGTGAGTCCGGAAACGTGGAGATTTGATGAAACCGGTGAAAGAAAAAATGAGAATGTAAAAACAAAGGGTAAAAAGTGATTTAGGCAAAAATGCTGGGGGTAATCTTGGCATACAAAAAAATTAAAATCGGTAAGGGTAGAATGAAAAAGATCGGTGAGGGTAAAATGAAAACTTAGCAATATTTCATTTTACCCTCGCCGATCTTCATTTTTTTGCATGCCAGGATTACTTCCAGCATTTTTAGCTGTATCACTATTTACCCTTAATTTTTTGTGTGAATTCTACGTGTCCAGCTGGACAATTATGGAATCACTTCAGGATGTTCTTAGTGAGCCTCTCTATTCAAGACAAGCCTTCGAATTTATTTTGGGGGTGGTTTTTTCAACCCTTAGAGAGATAGGACGTAGAAATCGCAATTCCTTAGGAGTGAGTTGAATTAACTATACCTGTACTTAGGGGGTCAGAGTTGGGATCACAAACCTGAAGTCACTTTGATGTGTCTTCAGACTTCATTTAAGGTCAGGGCAAGTATTTGAATTTTTTTGGAGGGTTGCGTGTTTCGCCCTTTCACACATAAGCCACGTAAACTACGATTTTTTAATAAAGAATATTTTACCAAATTCTTCTTGAACCATTGAGACCTGAAATCGTTTTTACATATCCTTTAAGAGCACCACATCCCCTTCAACGAAATCTTTTCGTGAAAGTAAAATGCGTACCAATATTTTATTTTCCTCAATCCTTTGTGTTGAGAAATTGTGATTCATAGGCATCATCTTCTACAGATTGAAACTCTAACCCCCATACTGAATTCAAAATCATTTCTTAGGAGTAGGGGCGGGGAATTACAATAAGCGATATTTGAAAACGATTTCAAGTCGCTATAATTTGATAACAAAATCTGGTAACATATTCTCTAGCAAAAAATGATGATTTACGTGATTTATGTGTAAGGGTTGAATATACAGTCCATTACATTGAGATAAAATATTGCTCCTGTATGAGGTGTTTCCCGAGGGCATCCAGGAGTGATTTCAGGTGTAGAACTTGATCAGAAAATCAGCTGGAGATATTCGCTGCTAAGGTTTTGCGATTTCTATGGATTATCTCTCTAAGGGCTAAAAACAACCACCCGAAAAAATTCAAAAAGTTTTCTTGAATAAAGATGTTCACTGAGGACATCCCAAAGTGATTCCATATGCCAATAGTTTCATTTAAAAAACGTGTATAACGAAAAATCACATTTTCATACTTCATCAACATAAATATGACAAAAAATCAATCTTTAATTTTAAAAAACAGGCGTTTTGGATTATTGATTCATGCTGGATTCGAATTGGTTTGCAAAATTTGCCTGTATCTTCAAAAATTTGTCTATTTTCAGAGTAAAAGCGGCCATTTCGGCAAGTTTGGGTACAGATATCTCAAATCGCTGAATTGATGAAGCCTTTTTATCAACGGATTCAAATTCAGCGCGATGAAAATCATCAGATGACTTAATAAATTCTTCGAGTTCAAAAAAAAGAATTTCAAATTCGACCTGAGTATTGAAATCTGTAAGCAAGCAACAATAAAGTACGAGAAAAATGGGTTATATAGTTCATGATCTTGGATTTCAAAACTTGGGACCGTAATCTTTAGAAACTAAGCCGTAAAATCTATGTATTAAATTTCATAATCCACGATTCTGAAAATGAACAACCAGATTGTACGTCTTGATATTTATAGACTGCTGTTCCCAATCTTAAAATCCAAGATCATAAACGGTATAATCTGTTTTTCTCAGTGAGCATAAGGAAAATTTGTAAAAGCCATTGCTTCTTGGAAAATAAGGAAAAAATGCCTGGTTTAAATGATGATAGTCGCATGCTGCTTTTCCCTAAAAGTACCATAAATTAATTTCTGACATTGAGAGTAAGGAGCACTTGACTATATAAGGGGCTGTCAGATTCTGTACCTTATGAATAGAGACCTCGATTCTGTGTGATACGTAAGTATTTTTGCTTTTTCTTACCGTTTCTATTTCATTTTGTTTAAGGCAACTTAATTGTCTTTTTGGATACATAATGCTGATGGAAATAATTCAATCAACTGTTTGGGTCAAATCAAGTTTGACGAATGTAACCAATTTTTTTTTCTACGTCAAATCAAATTGGTTGACTAGTGCTACAAAAATATACATATACATGGGGGAATATTTCTTAACGGCTCAAAAATAGATCTGATTCGATCGGACTTGAAGTTGGGAAATGTGAAATCCTATTGGATCGTAGTTTGTGGAAAAAAATCGTTTAGACACATATCTAGCGAGAGGGGGTGTCATTTTGTAGTTTTGTACGGATAGCATATTTTTTGGTGATTCATAACTCTTTTAAAATGGAAAAAGAATTTCCCACTATAGCTTCGAAAGGGTTTCCACGTCTTTCTATTGATGGTATTTATTTTTTTGAGAAATAAGTGTTTTGCTTTAAAAAATGAAGGTCAAAGCATTTTTTGAAGACATAATTACCTTTACTTTCATTTTTAAATATCAAAGGTTTATTATTTCAAAAAATGATTCAGATAAATAGAAACATCATGAAAACCCCTATCGAAACCGTAATGAGAAAAAATTGTCGCGTATGAATAATATGTTTTCTTTTTAACCTGAAGGTATTTAAATGAAAAGAGCTTAAGTTTTCTTTTGATACGAAAAAAACTTCAAATTTTTTAAAAAATCAAGTTTATTCTTAAGCTTAATTTTTTAGGGTGAAATACGTATTCATCTTTTTTAAATCTCTTATACGATCAATGAAAACGGCATGAAAACTCTATCAAAACAGTATTGAGAACAATTTTTTAATTGATATTAGTATCCGTAAAAAACTAAAAAATTACATCACCACCTTCTCGATAAATATGTGTCAAAACAACTGTTTTTAATTTTTCCATGCAATCAGTAACTAAGCATTTTGCAGTATTATTTTTTTGTTTCCTTTTAAATTAAAAACTGAAGCCGAATCTTCTTGACAGCGAGTTTTGTATCAAGTTTTGTACCTGTTTTCTCTAAACTAAATAACTTTTTCTGATAAAATTCCTTTCTTCAATTCAGCAACAGATGATTTTGGAAGCTCACTTTTTTTTATAATATTTAAACTGAAATTTTTTCGTTCGAAAAAGGCGTGTTTACGTGTACCGAAATTACCTTAAATAAACATTCTCACTTGTGCGGAATAGGTACTTCCGTACTTCAGTAAATTATATCCACCTATACTCGAATTGATAGACAGTCACAAGAAAATGATTGCAATGTGTGTATTTTATTCAAGTCAGACAAGTGTTAAAAATTTTTTTAATTGACATAATTTTATAAAATTTTACCAATGAACTGATTTGATGAACATTTCAATGAATGAAAAGCATGTACAGTATATTAGAAAAAAATCGAAGTCATTTTTCTCGAAAATAGTTGAAAAGCGCACCTTGCTGCTTTGTCAAATTAATCAAACATTAAGATAATTATGAATTTAAAAAATCACTATTGCTGACCTTCCCTTGTGAGAAGTATAATATTTCTTTATTTTTTAATTCTCATCGTCAAATTTCATGGAGTTGAGTATGCTACAGAGAAATTAAATTCAAAATATTTTCATAATTTTGTTAAGTCCTTAAGTTAGTAAATATTATTTATTTTTTATTTTCTGTTACTTTGTCTAGCTAATTTGTTCGAGAGATGTAAGGTAGTTGCCAAAAAATTGAATGAATTATCACCCAAAAAATGTTAGCGCTCTTATTGGAAGCGACTAATAAAGAATTAAATATATTGTCTAGAAATACGAATAAAATGGTCAAGTTCACTTCCTTCGCATGGATGTTTCTGCTGATGGCAGTAGTCACAGTGATGTTTGCTGACCCTGCTTTTGGCCAATGTTTACCAAATGGAGC
>JAUMHM010000005.1:41966641-41978771 GCA_032362435.1 Melikaiella ostensackeni
TTTATTTCCAAACCTTCAAGACAACAGGGATCACAGTCAGTCCCCTATTTTTCTCAAATTCCCCTATAATCCCTATATTGCTTCCTCATAGAGGAAGCTTTGTAACGATGAAACTTAAATTATTGAACATTATTCGTTGAGATATCTTGACATAATTCGACCTCAGGAATCCGAAAATGGGGTCATGAAATTTGAAGGGATTGTAGTCCTAAATAATTCCGGATCAGATAAGAATACAGTTTTTTTCGATTTTATATTTTTCTCAAAAATTGTTTTAGATGTGATTTTTTTGCAATTTTAATTACACTGGAACCTGGATTTAATGGCCCTGGATATACCGCCTTCCTAGAATTGCCGCCGGCTATATTCGTTGATGAAGAGGTCCAAGCGGCCAAGAGAGAGAGAGAGAGAGAGAGAGAGACGCTGTGAGCTCAGCGGAGTTGAGCAGTTCCGCAGCCTCAAAGCGAGCAGTTCGAAAACTCGCCTGCATATTTCGCATTTATTTTTAAATACACGCGGGAAACTCTCTTTTCATTAATTAGTCTTCATTATGAAAAAAGGTCCATCCTTTATAAGAACAAAAATCAACATTGGTACAAAATACAGTTAATTAATATTATATGTTCCTACTGGAAATGGTTCATACGGCCCTGACTGTTTACGTCATAGAAATTCTTGAAAGGGCGTCACGGCCATCGCAGGCCATACCCGAGACCGCCGTTAAATCCAGAGTTGAGTGAATATTAGGAGGAAAAAATTTCACACGTAGATTTCAATGAAATACATCCTTTTTTAACAAAAAAAAGTTGAGGTTCATTAATTAAATATCGTGAGAATGGCAAATATTAATTTGAAAAATTCGAATTTTTAAGAATTTTTTGTCACAATATTGGCAGTAATACCAGGCTCTGTAACCCGAATTTCTTTGAACACCAGGTGGTAATTAGTTCATATAATTCGATATAATGTTTATAGCTATCTCTATACAAAAATTTGGATCTTTCAGAATTTTTGAACTTTTTAATCTTTCATTTACAATTTATTTTTCAATATTAGAAACATAGCAACAGAATGAGCACCATTTTTGTTTATTTTGACAACATGCATCGTTTGATGTATGTAAAAGCACTCTATTACCAAATGAACATATTTTATGTACAGATTTGTAAATTTTTTCAACATTTGTAAGAAAGAAACTTTCTTAATTTTGGGAATATACCAATATTGTGATTACTCAATTTCTTCGGTATAATAAGATAAATCAATTGATGTATTTAATGAGCCTGTGCGACAGAACAAAATAACGACATATACAGATGTGTCAATTTGTTTAACTTTTAAAGGATAAAAAATTCTCAATTTTTGAAATGCACCAATATTTTAAGTATAAAATTTATTCGCGTTGATAAAATGAATCTATTGCACTATATAAAAACTTTCTATGACATATGAAAAAAAACAATTATTGATAATAAGCAGTAAGAAGTTATAAATAAAGAATAAAAAAATGCAGGCGAAATCGCCTTTTGAACACTGTAAAAATTGGAGATCTCTTTTTCTACAATATCATTTTTTGCGTGTCCTGTTTTTGAATAGGATAACTTCATAGTCTTATTTTCAATGCAAAACAAATGACTTGGGACGCCACCAGTGATCTCATTTTAATACCATTCGAGACTATTTTTTCTGAGTTTTATTTTGATACCTGAAATAAGCCCTAGAACATTTACTCTTTCTACAGTGCATCCCCTCAGACTCCTTTTACAATCCAAAATACTCTTATAGCAGTCTCGTATCACGATCATGAAAATTTATCGGCCCGATTCTTGTCAAAAAATTATTTCTTTATAACAAAACAATGCTCTATGAGAAAGCACAATGTTCATGAAATTTTATAGAAATACAAAAAAAATGGTTCAGTTTGCTTCCTTCGTCTGGCTGTTTCCGCTGCTGGCAGCAGTCATAGTGATGTTTGCTGCCCTTGTTTCTGGCCAATGTAAACCAAATGAAGCTATTTGTCAACCCGTTGGAGGTCCACGCAATTGTTGTTCCGGATTCTGCTATAAGCAAGTGGGTTGGCCGCATGGATACTGTAAAAATCGCTAAAAAGTGATATATATCTGGACATGCTTTTATTTCTCGCTCTTGTTGAGTTGAAATATATCCATTTTTGTATTGATTACAAGAAATAAATGCTCGGTTAAAAAGTTCTGGTTCATAATCATAAAGAAACACACACAAAAATATCCTATGCGTGCACATCATATTACTAAATTTTCGTTAAAAGGATTTTTATTAGCAGGAAATAATATAAAGTTCTGAATTTCAAAATTATTCTCTACTTAAGTTAGGGGAAGGAAAAATTCCTATGGTTCTAGCTAAAAAAAATTGTAACTGATAGATATTATGCTGCTAATTAGATTAAATGTTTAGGACATCTAAATATTCTATACTGCATATAGGATCAATTTTTCTACATCAACTTCTCATTTGGAGAACTGCATTGCTATTTACGAGTATCTCTTTGAACATCTATTTAGGAGGTATCCTTTTTCCTGACTGTGAATTTACGTATTGGGTATCGTTTTCTTATAAGATGATTGAGATCTATTAAGGTGCAACAATTTTAAAATTGTACTTCACTGTTATTTACTGTATTCTATTGTAAATATACATTTCGACCTTTTGTTTAAATGAAGACGAGAATAACATTGCCCAGAATTTAAAAAAGATGCAACGATATAAACGATAGAAAAAAGCGTTACGTAATGTATGAAAAATCCCTCTTAGAGAAAGATAAAAAATTTGTTTCTATAAATAAAGAAACCGTTGCTGCCAAACGTCAGACAGCAATAAAAAAAATTCATTCTACCTTTTAATAAGTGCAGCTATTCAGATTGCTCACGTAAAGAATCGGTTTCTATAATAATGATCGAATTCGCATCTTATCAGAATGTCAATTTTCAAAATTCGCCTTCAAGGGAATTTCTTTGGTTCTATTGTACCTTCAAATCGAATCAGTTTCAATAGTTTAATAAAAAAATTTAGTAAGTCAGTAAACTCTTATTTTCCATGCATTAGGAAAATTCTTTTAGTAGTCTGGATAAATAAGGAAAAGATCGTCGTTTATATAATGACATTCGCATGCAGTTTTTCCTGAAAAATATTATAAATTTGTAACATTAAGAGTAAACACAAGGGTAAGCAACACTTGATTATATGAGGAGCTTTCGCATTCGCATCTTCGATTCTGTGTGATACGTACTATACAACTGTAAGTACTCTTCGCCTCTTCTTACCGTTACTATTTCATTTCATTTAAGTCAACTGTAAATTCTCTTTTTGGTTATTTCCCACAAATTAAACTAATTTAATACATTTTTTGGGTTAAACCAGATTTGACAAATGTAACCAATCTTTTTCTACGGCAGATCATATTATTAGCTTGTATCATGTTTTACATTTTCAAAACCTATAATTTATAATTTTTGAAAATTTGTTTAGTAAAAACTATGATATTAATGATTTTCATTAATATTAGTTTTATTTATTATTATTAGTCCATTATTAGTTCTTTTACTAAACATAAACATCGAGTTTTCTCAAACAGGAACCGATGGATTTCTTGTATTAGTTCTTAAAATATCATAATCAACTGGAACATCCTTCATGCAAAGATCTGGCAATGGAAACGTGCAGTCCTACTGGATTGTAGTTTATGGAAAAAATTGGTCATTTGGATACATACCTATGCTTCTTCTTTTTTAGACATGTGTATGAAGACATAAAGGTCAAAAATTTTTGCGAAAACAGGTTTATTTCCTCAAGAATTCTTTTAAGATTTAACAGACTTTGTGTTAGGAGGTTTTTTTCGGAATTTCATTTTTTAGCTTTGGTCAAAAAAAAATTTTAATCCAAAAATCGTCTATTACCACGTTAAACTTTTAAATCAATATTCATTTCGTCAAAATTGAATAACTTTTTTGGATGAAATTTTGTTTTCTGCATTCTATATTTTAACAACTATTGATCAAATTTTCTGTTTCTTTTTGAATTAAAAGTCGGAAGCCGAGTCTTTTTGAAGGTGAGTGTAGTGTCAACTTTTGTATCTGTTTTTTCGAAACTGCATAAATTATTTTAATCAAGCTTTTTGGCCTCAATTCAACATTTTACAGGAGAAAAGTAATGTCTCATTTTCAACCAGAAAACGGTCACAATTTACTGAAACAATACTGCACCACAATTTGTACATTTTTAGCGATACGGTCATTGAAAGCAATTCAATTATTATTCAGTTTTGACATCAATCATGACAGTGAATGAAGCTCAAGCTCAAAATAAATATGTAGAAAAGGGAGCTGAAACAAAGCTGAAACCCTATTTTTTCTGTCTTTAGCTTGGAAGCAAACTTTTGTATTAAAATGAAAATTTTCATTCTTGAGAAAATGTTCTCGCTCGTCTATTTAAAATTTCGATTTTGTTACATGAACCTTCATGCCTTCCTACCCTTTATTTACCATTTTTGCATGTGTAAAACAATTACTTGAGTGAACTTCAACCGCTTAATACTGATTTAATAGAGGCATAGGAAAATTATTGCTGTTCCTGCATTTAATTCAAGTTGGACTGTTTTTAAACAAGAAAAAAAGAGTGATAGGGAAAATTCTTGGAAATATAATATTTATTCATTTTTCGATTCTCGTCCACTACTTTGATGAAGTTTAGGGAAATAAATTGGTGTCACTAATGGTATCATTGCATTATAAGAGAATGTTGTACTTGTAATCTTAGTATGATACAGCGAAAGGAAATTAAACATATTTTCATAATCCTTTAAGTCCTTTAGCCATAAAAAATTAGTTCCTATTTTTTTCTGCTACTTAGTATAGTTCAGTGGGTCGAGAGAAGCTGGGTAGTTGTAGAAATATATAATTAATTGTCACCTAAAAAATGTTAACCTTATTATTAATAGCGACTAATGAATAATTTTCTATACTGTCTAGAAACACGAAAAAAAATGGTCAAGTTCACTTCCTTCGTGTGCATGTTTCCGTTGATGGCAGTAGTCACAGTGATGTTTGCTGCCTCAGCTTTTGGCAGGTGTTTACCAAATTGAGCTAAGTGTCAACCTGTTGGAGGTCCAAACAATTGTTGCTCCGGATTCTGTTATAAGCAAGTGGGTTGGCGCGTTGGATTCTGCAGAAATCGAGGCTGAAAAATCTTATGTATCTGGGTAAACTTAATTTTTCACTTTTCTTGAATTTAAATATATATCATTTTTGTATTGACTACAAGAAATAAATGCTTAGTTAAAAAGTTTTAGTATATAATTTAAAGAAATACACTAAAAATATCCTATGCGGGTACATAATATAACGAAATTTTTGTTAAAAGTATTTTCATTAGCAAAAAATAATATCAAATTTGAAATTTCAAGAATAATTTCTGCTTAGGTTAGAATGATGAAAATTTCCTTCGATTCTAGCTGAAATAGTATATAGTGCACCAAGGAGGTAAAGTAGTATATTTGCGGCCAAGCGAGAGTTTGCAATAACTCGGCTACGCCTAGTTCTTGCAAACTCACGCTCGGCCATAAAAAGACTTTGCCTTCTTGGTACACAGCTACGCACGATACTTTATGTAATAAGAGTATGGTTTTCGAGTTTTTTTCCCACGAAATTACGTCTCATTTTGAGGTTAGTTTAACCCTCCGAGAACACACCTATTTTTTCGATCACGGAGAACACTGTGGGTCAATCTGACTCAATACTTTTTTTGATCGTGTACCATTCCATAATGACTGGATCAATTGTTTTTAAAATATTTTAAGGTATACTCAAGGGCCAATAGAAATAATTTATGAAAAATTAAGCTATTGTTGACGTCTTTAACAAGGTTAAAAAATTCATGAATTTTTTTTTAAATTGAATTTTACGAAAAAAATTGTAACTTTTTAAATTCTTAATATTTTAAGCGAAAAATTCATATGGGAACTCTCAAGGCATGCTAAAATAATGAAGAAATAGTCCTATACTATACCTTTCAAAAAAGATAATTTTTTTGAAATTTGAAGTTGTTGCATTCTTTTTACATGAAACGATAAAAAAAAATTTTCTTCCACCACGTAAGTAAAGAAAATACTTAAATGTTTTCTGTTAAAAAGTATTAATATTTATTTCAAAAAATTACATCATTATAATTTTAGCATTATTCTTCTCCGACACAATCGTTGTAAATGTAAGCACGATGGTCAACGCACATTGGCCGCAAACGAGGTGGATACATCATTTTTTTTCTTGTCCTTTTAGTAATCACACAGCCCACACGTTCGACAAACGATCAACATAAAATTGAGTATTAGCACTATTTTATTTCTACGAAGGCTGAAATTTACAACTTCTACAAATAATTCACTGTTATAAAAATTAACGTTAGGTACTCACCTGGGTCAGGTTGCCCCAACACCAATTTTAAACGCTTCTCAACGACGACTGACCGTTCTTCAGACTAGAGCAAGCGTTTGAAACTATAGTTGGGACCTCGAACTGTATTACCAGAGCCTAAGAGACCGCCCACTTTTCAAATTTCTTTGAAAATTTCTCGATCAACAATTTTTTGTGGGTCAAATTGACCCAGTGTATTCTCCGAGGGTTAAAGGAAAAGGTACGGCGCAGAAAAGTGTGCATAGGACGAAATAACGAACATTCATGCGCATAGGAGGGTAAAGTGCACCGCCACCAGCAAAGATCTACTTTGCTTCTCCAAAAAACACGAAAAAGCGAGGAAACCATACTCGTGTTACATAAAAATTTGTAACTGATAGACGTTGTTCCACTGATTAGATTAAATCTTTAGGATATCTAAATATTGTGCGGTGTACACAGGATCAGTTTTTCATTACTTTCCATTCGGAAAACTACATCCTATCAGAAAATTGAAAAAAAGAAACAGAATTCTAGCTCAAATTAAAGAAAGCTGATTTTGAAGGTTTCCCCTTACAATCTCTCACAAAATTTTTGATTTTTGTGAGTAGCGTTCTCGCTCACCAGTTGAACGCTCGTTTAAACGAACAAGTCCAAATGAGGTTGGTTGGACTGACTGATGACGTCATTACTGTCAGGCTTAATGAAAATTTCCGGAAAGTTACCGTTCGCCGGGCCGCGTTAACTCGCTGCGATGGGGGTTTCGGGGGAAGGGAGTTCGACCTCGCGGAGGAGGTAAATGGGGGTGGGTGGTTTGAGCGAGCGAGAAATTTTACGAGAATTTCCGAGACTAATTTCTCTGGCGCTTTGCGCTCGGGGCAGGCGGGCGTCGTTAATTTCTGACGTTAATTGCTAAACCTGAAGTTTCTAGAAATTTCCTGCACACCCCTAACCTCACTTCCAGGCCACCAGCCTCTCGCGCTTTACCTTGCTTCTCTTTCTCTCTCTATTCGCCTCTTTCTCATTCCTTTATCTCTGTCTCTCTCTGGATCTCTCTCAAGCTTCTCTTTCTCTCTCTTCCTCCCTTTCTTGTTGCTGCTGACGCTTTCTCAGCACCACCCTCTTCACTCTTCTCTCTCGTTTCTCTCTTTCGCTGACACGGGCTACCCTCTCTTTACTCTGTACGGCGTTCTGATGTCGGCAAAGATTAGACATCATTTATTCAGGAAAGTTCGGAGTATTGCTAATATAGACGATCGAGAGCTGGAGGAAGAGAAGAGATTTGAGGAAAGTTGGTAAACATATTAGGGTGGTTGTGAAGTTTAGAATTTGGTGTTTTTTTCAACCCTTAATGAGACAGTTGGACAGGACTCAATTGTGGGAAGCCGCTTTTCTTGAAACTGAGAATAAATGAAAGAAGATCAAAATTAAATACTTTTTATTTAAACATGCATCAAAATGCCACTTCAATGCCTTAGAGCGATAAGGAACTTGCCGTTTACAGCTCACGAGCGTCAGAGCAGTCTTCGCGTATGCGCACATCGCGAATTCTATTATTTTCTTCCCTAGAGACAGGGTCGAAAAAACTTTCACCCCGCTGAGGAGTCAGCTGTTCCAGGAGAATTAGCGCCATCGGGTGGGATAAATGCTTAACTAGTGATATATTGTCGGTAATACAAAATGATGCGCATGCGCGAAGACTGTATGTCATTCGTGGGGTACAAGCATGAAATTTCTTCTCGCTTCTACAGATAGGCAAGTGACATTTTCACACATATGACGTGAAATAAAATATCGTGTGAAACGCGGGAGGTATTGGTCTTTACTAACTCGTGCAGCAAACTTCACACTCGTTAGTAAAGACCATCTTACCTCGTTCGTCACATAATATACTATTTTTTCCTCTAACTAATGGGAATTTTCGAAATATCGAGATTTAAAGTCGCTGTTTTTTTATTTATGGAATGGTAATTCTCGTGAATTCTTCTTTTGCGTGTCAAGGAAACCGTACAGGGATGAAAGTCAGTAAAAATGCATTAGTTAAGAATTGTTTGTTTTTTATTATGAATTTTAGTTTCTAAGATATGGAAATATAAATTTGAGCGCTCGATTGACCGATAATAGAGGTCACGAGCGCGCTATACCCGCAACTGGCCGTACGAGCGATTTCAAATTTCGATATTTCAAAAACTAAGGCTCATGGGGTCTAGCGAAAGAATTAAAAGTTATATTAAATTTTATATAGATATAAACTTTATGACATAAATTCAATGATATAAATAAAATTTACTCACAAATAATAATAAATCAAGATTATAATAATGGGGCTAGAAGTTTAATTGATTTTTATGAACTTTCACTCACGCAACTTTAAGGGGTCATTTCACTATCTCGGCAAAAAAAGGTAATTTTCAAGAATTTTTCCTCAACAACTACTTTATAAAATCGAATAAAATTTTTAGCGTTTATTTATGCAGTCTCAAAATTTACAAAATTTTTTTTTACATAAAATTTTTATTTAGCTTAGGCATTATTTAAGAATAAACAAAGTGTTTGAAAAAGGCATCTTCACTGCGCGCACTGATTCTCAAAGAGTTTTCAACCGATTACTTTCAAATTCTCTACGTTTATTCTGAACATTAATATCTACAAAGTGACTAAGCGGATTTTTTTTATTCTGCAAAATAACAAAAGGGCGGCAGTTTAAACAAAAAATTTCCAAAAATCGTGTTTTTTGCTCTTTTTTGTTAATTTAACTATGATAAAATTGGAAACTTTCAAAACGGCTTCGTCACTTTGTAGATATTTATGTTTAGAATAAACGTAGAGAATTTGAAAGTAATTGATTGAAATCTTTTTGAGAAATCGTGCGCGCAGTGGACATGCCTTTTTTCAGACACTTTGTTTATTGTTAAATAATACCTAAACTGAATAATAATTTTATGTAAAAAAAAATTTTGTAAACTCTAAGACTACCTAAATAAACGCTGAAAATTTTATTTAATTATATAAAGTAGTTGCTGAGGAAAAAATTCTTGAAAATCACCTTTTTTTTTGCTGAGATAGTAAAATAACCTCTTAAAATAAAGTGTGAAGAAGACCACCCCACAGTAGATAGAAAAAAATTCCACAGCATGTTTGCAAAAATAAAAAAAGATTTTCATATTTAAATAAAGCCTGTATATTTAATTAACTATTGCTATACTCTGTGAAAACTAGATGTCTAAGGGTATCATTTTCTACAGGTATTATTTTAAACTAGAGTTCTTTTGTTTTTGAATAGGATAACGTCATGCTGTCATTTCTAATGTGAAACAAAAGACTTGGGGATCTCACCAGTGGGACGCATTTCAGGACTGAAGTGAATCAATTGAGAGCCCGGATGCAATAAGGGCACATAAAATTTTCTCACGAAAACGAAGTCTCCTGGAAGCTTTTAAACAAATTTTCAAATTTTTAGTTTTAAAGGATGTATCTGGATATCAAATTTTATTGCGCATCTTTTTTTAATTAGAAAGAGAGTTGTAGCTTTTTTGAGTTTTCAAATTAAAGTAAAAAAATGGTCTTTTTTGAAAAAATCAATTTTAATTCTTTTTTCACTTCAATTCATGCTCAGTTCGTTCAATTTTAACATTTTTCAATGAAATTTTCAGGTATTTCACTTTAGGGTATCCTTCGATCGATAGTGTAATCAGAATTTGAAAATGTTTGTTTGAAAAAATGTTATTAATTTTTTTCTGACGCTGGTCGTTAGTTTGACTTTTATGTCTTCTAGCGTTTCGTTTATCAAAAGTATTCTAAGCAGGCAAAAATTTCTCACGACGTGAGAAGTTCTTGCTCATAAGACGATGTGAGTTTTGGTTCATAAGACGACATTGTTTAAATTTCTTAATGAATGAAAATGTACCAAAAGTAAGTTTACAAAACATTCATGAATTTTATTTCTTTTCCAATGCATTTTTTCCTTGTAATATTTGGATTTAAACGTAGGATAGTCTGATGTACGTAATTTTTACACCTACATAACTGCCTAACTAGTAAGCGACCTTAAAATTCGTTTTGTAAACAATCCTATGCACAAGTTTCTTGCACTTTGTCTGAAAGTATTTGAAAAGGAAAAAGATCAGTTACTCCTATACTTTTCTCTGAACATCACACATCTATGTTTGAAGAAGTTTTTGAGTCTGAATTTAATAGTTTTGATTTAATAAAAAGTGATTTAATAAGCAAGTAGCGATTTTTCAATTTATATTAAAATGGAAAATATACCTACCACAAATCAAGTTAGAAAACGATAGATAGTTGAGAGTACATGAGCGCCAAATGTTTGAAAAACTTGTTAAAACAAGGTAAAAACTGGAATAATTTTTCTATTTAAATGAGATATTATTACTGTTATATCAACTCCTAATAAATTAATCGTGAGGAAATTTCTACTATAAACTAAAACTATTACTGCTCCTAAGCTATTAAATATTTTGATCTGAAACTTCAAAAAACTTTATCACACCTTTCTCCAAATTTTTTTCTCGAGATGTTTTTATCTGATTAAAATTCCCTCGATAAACGAAACGCCAGAAGTCATTAAAGTCAAACTTACACCCAGCGTCAGAAAAAAATTGATAACATTTTTTTAAACAAAATTTTCAAGTTCTGATTACACTGTCAGCCAAAGGATACCTTGAAGTGAAATCGCTCAAAATTTCATTGGAAAATTTCAAAAACTGATGGACTGAGCACTGATGAAAATTTTATGTGCCTTCATTGCATCCGGACCCTCAATTTAGTACCACTATTATTGAACTTTTTGTGAATTTTGGACCTTCTTACTTTTTTCTGTAATTCATTCCTAAAACTTGAATGACCTCTTATGAAATTATAAACATATATTTTTATGTAAATTGTCTCCCCTCGTCATTAATTTAATTTATAAAAAATTTTAATGTATTTTGGAACTAATAAATGAAAAATTTGCTGTTCTTTCAAATAATCTCGTGATAAGTGAATCAAAGATCTAGTCCAATTGGTCAATGGAAATAAAGAGGTTCATTGAAATTGTATAATTGAACCTCAGCTGGCTGCTAAATTACACTGGCTGAATTAGAATTCTACATGAAGTTCTCAGATAAACCTCAAATAAAATCTAACTGCAGATTTTGTAATAGAATCTGAAGAGAGAAGTTTTCATTTTTCTTGTTACTTTTAAAAATCTTAGATATTTTATAACTATTTTTCAAGTCTAGTTGTAAGAGAAATAAGATCCATAGACGAAACAGTAGGAGCTAGTAGAAAAATCGGTGAGTTGTTAGACAGGTGAAACTGACCGAGAAAATAAAAACTTTTTCTAATAAGGTAATTAATCATGTTTAGTTTCAGGATTATTATAATTTAGGATTGAACTTTGCATGCAAACATAAAATGAATATTCAATAAGACAACTAGTCAATATTTTTACTTTAGAGAATTTCGTGCAAGATTTCTCAGGTTTGGAATTAAAATCATGCTCGATGTTTCCTAAGCCAACAGCTGCTGTCGATAGCTGATTCATTGAAGTTATTTGAAATAAAAACACTAATTAGATATGTAAGTACCACCTTGATCAAAAAGTTTTAGGACTTTATTTTTAAAATTAAAAATACAAGTTTATTTATCATAATCGATATTGTCCCCTTCAAAGTACTCCCCATCGACTGCAACGCACTTATGCC
>JAUMHM010000005.1:41994907-42014621 GCA_032362435.1 Melikaiella ostensackeni
GTTATAATTCAAGGTTTCCTGTCGCACCATTTGAACCACCATAAAGAACACTCGCCTACGTAAAATCCCCATAGTTTTTTAAAATCGTTCGTCATGCTTTTTGTGCCATATCTCTCCAATAGGGTCGTCCAAGGGGTTAATTACTCCTGCAATCTGGTGTACACTCTCTCTGCAATCTTATGCAATCTCGTAAAATCCCATGCGATTCTTTGCAATCTCATGCAATCTTTTACAATCTCTTGTAATTCCTCCTCACGAAATATGTGGCATATTGTGCGCTAAGGGACAGAAGCGGCTGATCTGAGACGAGTGTGAAGTTTGCCGCAAGAGCGAAGCAAAGGCAGCAATCATGCGAGTCTCAAATTACCGCTTTTGCCCGATAATGCACACGATACTTTTTGCAACAACCATATATAAAGAAGCAAGTTTTCAAAAGCCCGTTTGGCGTGTCAAGAGTGAGTCAATTTGTGACCGATTGACGAAATAATATTATATAAACATTGCACGCCAAAATAACCTGTCATTTTAAAATTGTCTAAGGGCTTCTCAGAGATGGTGCCAGGTGGCGCCACTGAAAGCACCATTTTTAACATGCTAAAATCACTTTTGCATCTACATCACCGGGGTAAAAGAACTTTTACCCTTCTCAAAACAAACTAACGTCATCGGTCACAAATCGGCCATTTTTGTCACGCGAAACAGGCGTAAGAACTCGCATTTTTAATGCGGGTTTTGCAAAAAAACAATATAATAGGAAATTCAGTATAGGTCTATAATGATTTTGCTATAAAGAATTTCTTATAATTTTTTCGCGATTCTAGAAAAATCATTATAGAAAATCATTACAAGAATGGAAGTGTAAAAATAAATAATGTTAAAATATTGAAAAAATTGATGCAAAAAATAGATACACTACAAACGAATGATTCATTTATTTACCTAACGTAGGATTTCACATTATTTCAAGGGATTCAACAGGATTCCACAGACTTCAAGGAATGTTTCAGAATTCTATAAGAGTTGAAAGATTTCAAATACATCAACGGATCTCAACGAATTTGAAGGAATTCCAGAGGATTCCCGCGGATTTTACGCGGTTTCGTTATATTTCGTGAAAATGTCACGAGATTTGAAATAATTTCAAAGATTTCCATACATATAAGGGAATTTTTGAAGATTCTAAAGGATTTTAACGTATTTAGAGGAACTTTCATGGATTTTAATGACTTTATAAGGATTTTATGGGAATCACAAATATTTCAACTAGCTTTAAAGGATATCATCGGTTATCAAAAGATTTAAAAATATTTCCACGGACCTCCAGGGAACTTTAGGGAATGAATTAAATTTTATTTCGTGGGATTTCAACAATTTCAATATGAATAAAGGAATTAAAAAAATTTCAAGGGATTTTAAGGAATTTTGTAGGATTTCCAAAGACTTCAGGGGACTTCTAGAGAGCTAAATTGTAGAAAATGAAACTTCAAGGGATTCTTAGCGATTTCAAAGCAAGAGTTTCAAGGGCTTTTAACGTATTTTGAAGAATTCCACAAGATTTAAAGGATTTTATTGAATTTTCAAAGATTTCAAAGGTTTTCTTAGAGAACCTCAATGAATAAGATAAAGAAGTGTGGTAGTTTTGCTGACACCAATTATCACATTCAATGAATAAGATTAAATTAATTAACATTCAAGGAATTTCGAATGATTTATACTTATTCTAATTAATTTTTACGATTTCCAAAGATTTCAAAGAATTTAAAGGAATTTCACAAGATTTGAGGGATTTTATAGGACCTTCAAGTGCTTCAAAGATTTTTGAGGATTTTATAATTTTTTAGGGCTTTCTAGAGAACTTTAGGGAATAAATTTAATTTATTTTATGTTTGAGGTATTTTTAATGATTTCTTCAGTCTTCCCATTATTTCAAAGATTTTGATGGACTTAAGAATATTTCCAAAGATATCAAGGGATTTCAAGAGACTCCAAAGGATTTTTATGGATTTCAATGATATTTCAAGTGATTTTGGAGATATCAAGGAAAGTCACAGATTTTTTTCTGTGTGAAGTTTATTTGTTCACTTCTTACATTAATTGCTTCAATATTTTTTATTGTTTATTCCAATGCTGATTATCCTATTATCGTTTTCTATATAATGATTTTCTATAATGAATTTCCTATAATCCATGGAATCTTCTGCAATCTCATGCGATATTTTTGAACCATATATATGCAATCTTTTGCAATCCCATGCTACCTTGCAATTTTGCAATCTAATGTACAACAAAAATCCGAGTAATTAACCCCTCGGGGTGGTCCTTATTCTGTAGGATAAATTTTTTTTCGAAAATCTTGCACACCTTGTAGATAATTTCGTGAAGTTAGACCAGAAAAAAATGCCCAACAAATTTAAGCTCTTCCAACAGTATCTTCCAACAAAATTAGGCCCAATTTGGTCAAACGACGAAATGTATAATTTTAAATCAATTAGTGGTATGTGCCACGACAAATTTAGAAAAAAATCATGAAAGTTTGGCATTGCATATATTACTAGTTCATTTTTGATTATAGATTTTGTCTTTTGACCAAGTTTGGCGTAATTTAGTTGGGAAATATAGAAAAAGTCAATTTTTCAAAAACTGAGTTTGACTCAGTTTTCTACATGTAAATTGCATGGGAAATTTAAAAACGGCGAGGGAATCGCCAAGTATTATCCGATTCAGCTGAAATTTCGTGGTCATTTCTTTCTCGTCTAAACTCACGAAATCATCGACATAAATTGTTATATTTTAAAGGTTCGAAAGTAAGGACCATCCTGCTCTACAAGTTATTCTATATTTTCTAAAATTTTAAATATATATATATATATATATACATACATACAAGATATATATGCGATTTGTATATACGAGTTTAGAATTATACGTTATGTCATGAATTTAACACTTAAATCAATAATGTAGCCCTAAGTTTTTTTTATTAATATTTAAAAAATTAGAAAAAAGTGAAGAAAAGAATATTGATTATAAAATCCACTCAGAAGGGTCTCAAAAATATCACACAGTTTTGCTGTTCTAACTTTTAGTTGATATTATGTCATTTATTTTCTGCCTTCAATTTTTTTTATAATTTTGATTTTCAAAAAAATGTAAAGCTGTAACATTCTTATTTTTTATGAACATTTGAATTCTTTAATCTTCAATATATTCTAACGTGAATTATTTCAACTTCCAGACATCAAGAAACAAGTCTTTTCTAATTTCAACTTACTTTTTGCATTTGTTTCATCAATTTATCTGTAACTGTCTTCTAGCTATCGTTTTAACAAAAAAGTGTTACATTCATACATGTATATACACGCACACACATATCCGGAAAACTGCTTGGAATTAGTCCTCTGCGCTTGACCGGCTAAACGTTTAAGCAATTCGAATAATTTCCACGTCTAATCGATTAGACATTTAACCTGTAGAAAAGTTCATACGGTTAAACTTTTAATCATTTCCGACTTTTTTTATTCAAACTAACTTCACACAGTTCATTTTTTCCGGTTAATATTGAAAACAAAAGGCATAATTTGAAACCAAGTGAAATAAGTTTTAATTAAAGAAAAGAAGGTCGAAACGATGTGAAAAGTTTAACTAAATGAATTTTTCCACAGATTTAATATCTATGTAAATGATTCAACGTGAAAATTTAAATTGCTAAAACGTATAACCTGTCAAGAAAGGAGCACTACTTATAATTAAAATATTTTCGAAATTTTTACCATTAGAAAGCTTTCTCTATGGGGAAACAAAATGAATAATTTCGATAGCTTTTAACTATACTCTTTCGAGATCAATAAGACAAGCAATATTGACTTCTAAAACCAGTGCAAAAATGAGTTATTCCTAAAAATTTTGAAAAAAAACACAAGACATATCGAACAGACAAATTCAAAAAGAAAAAGTAATTTCTTCAGTCTTCAACGAAACTCTCTCAGTAAGAAAAGCAAGTTAGTCATTAAATTGTTCTTTTTTAAAGACTTTTTCTAATTGATCTTCTCAATATTCAATCATTTTAAATTCAAAATTATTCAATTTTGAAAGCTTTGCATTTTTTTAAATTATAATGTTTGAAAGAGACTCGTTTCTAACTCTAACTAGAACAAATAATTTTTAATTTTGGTGACCTGGAAATAAATTCGTTTTTTTTTTATGCCTTTTTTTTGAAAGTATACAATTTTAAGTGCTTTTCATTTGTAAATTTTATAACTTTGAAGAACTTCAATTCTTTAAAAGAATTTATTTAATTTCAGAAGCTTTCGATATAAATTGTTTAATTATAAATGCTCTCTATTTTTTATATTATTTGCTTTAGAATGCTTCAAACTGAAAATCTCTCAACCTGATATTCTACAACTTAGAACAATTAAAATTTGGCTTTCGGTGTTACTTTTCTTAACCAGGTTACATAAATGAATGAGAGAAAGTAAATGAATTTTGTAGTTCGTTTTTCTGTCTCGAGATGATATTAAATGATGATGATATTACATTTGACGCTTGGCGAAAGCTTGCATAAATAATAATAGCACACAAACCACGTAGATCTTTCAAAAGAAACAAAAAATTATTTGCTCTATTGTGTTCGACTACTAAAATATTAAATTTTAAATAAAATTGTACAATATTGAAATTATTTATAAATGAAATTCAAAAGTTTTCAATTTAAAACGCTCGTAACTTGAAATCTCTTAATTTATAAGTTATAATTCTAAAATTATTTAACTTTATTTTCAGTTTAACTTTTTTGCATTTTTAAGGCTCTTAATTTGAAATTATACAATATCGAATCGTTTCAATTTGATCACTTACTATTTTTAACGTTTCAGCTTAAAATTATTAAACTTGGAGTACTTTTAATTGAAGTTTTAAATTTCTCAACTTTTTAAAGACCTGAAAATAATTGATATAAATCGGTTGAAGGCTATACCTTATTTCAGTCCGGCGAATAACGTAACCAATTATGCATTTCGTGTCATAAACAGAAGTCTTTTTTCAAGGAATTTGGTACCCCAAGGAATCTTTTTAGGGTGGGAGGCAATCGAAATAATGGACGCTTTTTACCTAGGCACTATTTTAAAAAGTTTTGTGAGCTTATCTTATACTTTCTGCACAAGAGTCGTAAATATGAATCCCTAGTCAATTGAAGTGTATTTTGATCAACTAAATGAATGTCAAAGAACTGAAATGAGGGTAATAATTATAGAAAAGTTCAATGATTTATGTGAAAGAAAAACTCACAAAATTTTCGTGAAAAAATTGAAAAAAATGAAATTTGAAATGAAGGAACTGAAAATATTTATGTAGCTTTGTTTTTTTTTTACTATTAGAACGAAAATTATGCATCTTATTAAAAAATACTCCAAAGGAAATTTGTAGATCCTTTCGGGATGAACACTTATTTATGCTTTGCAATATTTTTTCGTATCTTGCATAGTTTGATCGGAAAATGCATTTCTAAATATATTTAATAACATTTTCCACGATTGAAAAAAACCATGCGTCTTTTTAAAGAATGATCTGTAGAAAATTTATAGATATTTTTGAGATAAACAATTTTGCATGTTGAGATTTTATCGTATCTTGCATAGTTTGTCAGAAAAATGGAATTTTTTTAATTTATTTTATATTTTATATTTTTTAATTTTTAATTTTAAACATGCGGATGCCTCCCATCTTCGGAACGCCTTTTGGGGGTTCATATGTCTAAACAAAAATAAAATTGCATGTGGCACGATTTGCACAATTCACTTAAAAATGATCACTATCCGCCGGATTATTTGACGAAAGGAAAAAAGATACAGCTGCACATATCCTAAGGTATTCCTACGATGTGTTACAAATTAGTCTAGTAGAGCAATTTGGTTAAAAAATTATTTATTATTATAGAATTAAGTTTCTCTCTTACGCCTACACTCCTTTATTAGAAAAATCGTTTGAATTGACTTCTAGGTGTCACTCTGTCCTGGAAAAAGTATTCAGACGCCCGAACTTAAAATTCTTTTAATTCACAAGACTGATTTTGACCATTCTACCCTAAATAATGTAAGAACTGATTGATTTCTAAAAATAATGAAAGAAGAAGAAAACGGTGGAAAATGAATCGGTAAAAAAGATAAAAAATCAAAGGAAGGAAGTTTGTAGTCTCGAGTAATAAATCAGGCATCTGGCGATGGAGAAGAGCAGCTGTGGGGCTTTCTCTTCTGGTCTCCTCTACTCTTTTCGGGGTAAATCAATTTCTCGATCACCCCGCGACACGTACACGGATATATAGCCATGCCATTATTGGCAATAACAGTGTTACACCAGCCCACTCGCCGTCCCAAAGGTCTTTCCCTCTCGCACATACTCATCGAGTATCTAAGGTCTCTTCGTTACTCTTGAAACCCTCGTCACTTCCTCTCTGTCCCTCTTACCTGTTTCTATATTACCCAGTACCCACTACCCACCTGATA
This sequence comes from Melikaiella ostensackeni, assembly GCA_032362435.1. NCBI lineage: Eukaryota > Metazoa > Arthropoda > Insecta > Hymenoptera > Cynipidae > Melikaiella > Melikaiella ostensackeni. The sequence goes on from JAUMHM010000005.1 coordinate 42,001,408, forward strand.
TCTCTCTCCCAAAGACTCCCTCGCTCTCTCGTATAAGCGAAACTCAATTCCCCAGGCCGAGTAGAACGGAGAGGGTGCACACACTTTGCTTTCTCCTGCTGCACAAGACGAAATTTCATTCCCATCCCCACCCTCTGCCCAGTAATTGTGCACGTGAAGTAACCAGGAACCTGCATTTGCTTCTGAGTTCGTGAAGGAGTAAAAGCAGAAGCAGAATGTGCAGGATAATTGGAAAATAAGAAAATAAGGGATGGAGGAAAATCGAAAAATGCAGAGAAGAGAATAGGGAAATTTGATTTGAAAGCTTTTCCAGGTTTGGTAGTAATGGAGGTGAGAATTCCACTTTGCTGGTTGCACAAGTAGAGTGGCCAACAGGTTCGTGATAAAGGGGAGGATTTTTTAATTAGGAGTTTAATGAGGGAGGGAATAAATGGGCTGGATGGGTTCTCGTGTTTAATTGTCTGAGAAACAATTATTTTTGGTTGGTGAATGTATAGTTCGTTTAACAATTTCATTTATTGTTGAATAATCACAAAAAGAAATATACGATTAATTTTCTGATGTTAAATTGTGTCGATCACTTGGTCTCTACAAAATAACATCAATATTATAATATCATTACTTATGTGAAAGGCAAATATTATTCTTATTATGGTTATTATCAATAGATAATATTCCTTCTTTACCTACTGTTAAATTGTCCCTCAATCGCTGGGAAGCATCTACCATTCACGAGCAGTAACTGCATCAGTGAGTCGGACATACCGGCCAAAGGCATAGCTGCAGTCCTCTCCGTATGGAGAGGGCTTTGGGGTCACGCATAGGCTCACAAGGGGACGCAATGGGATTACTCAAGCGTCAGAGGCTTCTTTTGGTCTCAACCTTAACAATAATAATAATAATAAATACTGTTAAATTGAGGAATTTAACTCTGTGGTAGAGACATGAGGGAAAATGAGATGACCAGGGCTTTCTCGCAATTTTTAACTGCGTCGCATTTTCTTGTCATAACTGCGTCGCGTTTTCTTGACATTTCACCCTCTTCTTCTCTCTTGGTCACTCTTTATATCTATCTCTCTCGGGCCATGTCGGTCACTCTCACTGAAAGGATCCTGGAATGTTCGCTCGACCTGGCGCTCTCAGCTCGGACGTCAGTATTTCGTCATCTTTCGATCCATATCTATTTCTGAGCGCTTTAGCCTAAACCAAATTTCGTGAACGCGATTCCAAAGTATCTCATTATCTTGTAATATCTGGATATTATCTAGAGTGTTTATTTTTTTTGCATTAGGTTGAGATAAGAAATTGGTAGTTCATCTCCCTGAAAATAATTATGCAGGTAGCTAAGTGACAACTTTGAATTCGTGAACCTCGTGACTTGTTTGTGAGAATTACAAATGAATGTGATTTGATTGTGAATCAGTCAAAAAGAAAAATTTACTGTGTTTAATGTTTTCTTCAATTTATTTACTCCTACCAGTTCTTTAATCAACAACTGTTGATCATTTTTTTGGTCCTTCGAGCCAGATTGGGTGAACGATTTTAATGATGCGACTGAGCCACATCGAAAATTGCATCAACGATCAAGCATCTCATGGAGTTTATCGCGAGGGCAGTGGGCAATTTAATGACTGTCTGCACAGTGAACATTCCTTCACACCGAGTTGAAAACCGCTAGAACGCTCTCAACAAATCTCGGTCGAAGTTCTCACTAAATAATGACGTCATCAGAATCGCAATGAGATAACTGGAAACATGGAAGAAGTAACGTTTGCTAGAACATGCCTACTTTGAGGAAAGCATGTTTGAAGCAACGCACGAAAGCTATTTTGAAGCGTTGGAGAAGATAAGCTCTTTACTTGAACGTATCCGAGATGGCAGAACGAGATGACTGTCGGTTCAATTTGGATCTCAAGACTCCTGGCTCACTGCCATGTTGGGATACAGTCCACGACTTCCACAGCTCAATCTTCCCACTTTTGATGGATCTCTATCCGACTGGCTTCAGTTTAAGGACCTATTCGATCCGATGATAATCGCAAACTCACACATGTCACAACTATGGAAGCTACATTACCTTAAACAACGTCTGAAGGGCACTGCGGTTCATCTGCTGAAGAACACCACACTGACCGCCGATAATTTTCAAAAAGCCTGGGTTATTCTGTCCTCTTTACATGAGAATAAACGACTCTCGATCAATTCAGCTCTACTATCTTTGTTAACGATGAAAAGAATGACCAGAGTATCAGCAGTTTAATTGAAAAGTATGTAAACGACCATAACACAAATTTATTGAACCTTGGAAACTCTTGGCCAGCCAATACATACGTGGGATGACATCCTAGCCTTTATTGCGTTTCAGCGGTTGGACTTTGAGCCAGTCAAGGCTTGGGAGCTTCACTTAGGATCGTTAAAGGACCCTCCAGCATGGAAGCAATTTAACGATTTTTGATAACGAGACTGCTGCCTCTTCAAGCCGTGGAAAAGTTACAAAGACCTGGCTCTGAATCTAATAAACAATCAATCAAGGTTCATCAGGCTTCAGGGGATCAAACTACAGCTGGAAAGTGCCTCCTTTGTTGCCCTGAGCATTACATTGCGACTTGTCCCGAGTATCAAAAGCAGACAGTTTAAAACCTTGCAATAAATGTGGCCAAAAGCGCCATTTCACAATTCATAAGGCAAGACGGTCCGATCAGGCTGGTCCATCGAAGTCAACTCCAGGACTGAAAGCCAACTGTGCTGCTCTCCACCAGACTTTATTAACGTTTCAGACGTTTCTATCTGCAGTTCTACTTCTCTTAATTTCCGGCAAGGGTGATAAATGAAAGTCAGAGCATTCATCGATCCAGGTTCTCAAATTTATTTCATCTCTGAGAAACTGGCTCAACATCTCCACTTGCCAAAACTATGAAAATTGCTACAACTAAAAGGAATCGAAGCAGTGAAGGCTGAACGAACGTGCGGCTCAGTTTCAGTTGAGCTGAAACTAAAAGAAAAAGTCCCATTTTAAGTCTTCGGCGGAGTGCGTGATCACCACTCATCTTTTTCCAAAGCTGACATCATGTTTCTCCTCTACCAAAAGTGGTAACGTAAACTGGCCACATTTAGATCTCCAGCTCGCAGATCCTGACTTTCAATCATCTGGACATATTGGTGTCATCATTAGAGCTGACTGTTATGGTCAAATTATTGAAAAAGGTCTTCGACAAGGTCCTGTCAATACTCCAACTGTTCAGGCTACCATCTTGGGATGAATGCGCATTGGTCTAGCAGAAACTCGCACATCAACGTCTGTAGTCCAAGGATATCACGTCTCTATCAAAGAAAATCTTTGCGAACTTCTCTAGAGATTTTGGAAGCTCGATGAAATACCAACTACACAAGAAAATTATCTATCAGCTACAGAGGACCACTTTAAAACCACACAATCTCTAGGTGATACGGGTCATTACTCTTTCAGATTTTCGCTCAAAAAATCAATTAATCGGCTTTATGACTCGAAAGCAGCAGCCCCGCGAATGTTATCAAGATTATCAAAGACTCCGGAGACTGGAGCTGATCCATCTCTTCAGAAAGCCTATTCAGATTAAAAAGTGAGTATGAATTTTAAATCACATGATGCAAGCTTCAGCCGAAAGTCCTGAACTAAGCCGAGTCTTCTATCTTCCTGACCATGGAGTACTTCGCCTCCTGAGTCTTACAACCAAGCTTCAAGTGGTGTTCAATGAGTCCAAGTTCTCTTCTACTGGTGTGTCACTCAACGATATTCTACATACAGGAGTTAAATTTCAGACTAAACTTGTCGACGTCTAGATCTGGTTTCGTACCGACAAATTAAGGTGCATCTTGATAGCTGGGATCTTCAGAGAATTATTTGGATTACTGAACTCAATGAAATTCACACATATCAGGTAACTACAGTGACGTTTTGTTTAGCGTGTGCCCCATTTCTTGTCCTTCGTACCATGCATCAGATCATTGAAGCTAAAGGCTCCAGGTTTCCACTCGCTACATTCACCTTAAGTAAAAGTAGATACGTAAATAATATCTTCGGAGGACGTGATTCCGTCAAACAAACCCAGAGCACGGTCCAACAGGTAAATCGCTTGTGATTGGCAGGCGGTCTTCCTGTTTAGAAGTAGATAAGCAACGATCCAGAAATTCTTCGAAGTGAAACCTACAGATAAGCAACTGTTTTCAGCCTCTGTACCAGTTGACCAAGGTGATACTGACCACGCTTTGGGAATGAGTTTGAATCCAACCTCTAATACTTTACACTTCACTTGGACAATTTTACAACTGAAAAAAACAACCAAACGGACAACCCTGTTTACTTACGCTCGAATCTTTGAACCTGTAGGATTCTTAGCACCAATCATCATCAACCCAGATCTTAAAATGATATCGTTTCCTCGAAGTTTTCGAGTGACAATCATACATTTTCATTGATATTCATGGATTCTTCAACGCATCTTAACAGGCTTTGGCAGCTGTTGTGTTCATAAGATCCATCGAATGTTTTTATCTGCACCGAAAGAAAGGTAGTTCCATTGAAATGGCTGACCATTCTTCGACTCAAGTTGTCAGCAGCTAATTTCTCACGAAGCTGGTTCGTCACACCTAGATCAGCAATCACCCATCTCGCTGGAAGGAGTTTGTTCACAATAGTGTGTGCTTCATTCAAGAAGCTCTTCTACAGAAAAATGGTATTACATACCAGGCGAAGAAAATCCTGCTGTCTGTGCCACTCGAGGACTGACTCTAATTCAACCTTCTCAACAGCGCGTTTGAGGGACTGGCCCAGATTGGCTTCAGGAACACTCTTCGTCATGGGCCAACAAGTTTAAAACTCCGTCTATTGAAGACAATCATAAAGATCGTCCTGTCCAACTAACTGCTTGGTCAGGAAAGGAAGGTGGAACCTCTACCGAACGCTCCAGTAATAACCCATGAATCAGAAGAAGCTAAACACATCTAGGTACGAGAAATTCGAATGGATTTCTTCGAAAAGGAATGCAAACTAATGTCAAAGGCTGATTCACTGCCAAGTGCTCATTATCTTGCACGTTTCACGCCTTTTATCGACACTCAAGGACTTACACGACTAGGAGGAAGGCTCTAGGCATCAGATCTACAACGAAATTCTGAGCAAACATTCATCCTGTGAAGAGAGTCTCCTTTTACTGAGCTGGTTATCTCAGATGCTTATCAACGAACATTGAGCAGAGAAGCTTAGGATACTTTGTCGCTCATCAGGAATCACTTTTGGATCTCGGTGGACGAGCTCCTCTACTCAAGCGGTGATTATTCTGGGCCTCCAAACATCAAAACTTGGGAAGGGTGGGCGGCTCGTACCTACAAGGCTTATATCGCCCTATTCGTCTGCTAGCCAACTCAGCGGTTCGCCAGGAATTAGTCACATACTACACAGCAGATGGTTTCATCGCAGCCTACAAGAGATTTACCGCAAGACAGGGCATTTCTATTACTCTCCACAGCTACTGCGGGATCAACCTGAAGGAAGCTGACTCGGAGCTTCGAGCTCTATTCTCATCATCTTCGAAAGAGCCTGGCAAACTATCAACACTATTGGCTATAGACAGAACCCAATGGCTCTTTAACCCACCAGCGGTTCTGCATTTTGAAGGAGCATGGGAGGCTGGAGTAAAATTGATGAAGTACCATCTTCCATGAGTTATCGAAGACTAACTTCTTACCTATGAAAAGTTGAACACCTTACACTCACAAATTTGATCTGTACCTAATTCTAGGCCACTCTGTCCTCTTACCGTGGACCCAGATAATCTCGGATTTCTCACACCAGTTCACTTTCTGATCGGAGGTCCACTAGCATTACCTGGGAGGTAACGTCATGAATTCTCTTTAGAAATGTAACCACGAGGGAACACTCTTTTATGACTTAAAGTCAAAGTCAACATATTGTATGTTAATTGTTTACTTTGAATACCGGACCCTAGATGAACTTTCAATTATCTTTCTTTTCTATGTGTGTCCGATAAACTGAAGAAATAAGATGACTAAACCTATCTTATTATTAAATCTTTGACTTCTTTTGAGTACCTACTTTAATTTGTGATATCAGAATTCTGTGGCCACTGTGCTTCCCATTATGATGAGAATAGTTCTGAGTTTTGTGACTATCTTCATCAACATAGAATGGTGTTTAATTTTGAATTCCAGATTTTAATAATGTGAATAACTTTAAATTTGTGATCTTTGTGACTGGTTTGTAAGAACCACAATTACATGTGATTTGATTGTGAATCAGTTACAAAGAGAAATTCACTATGCTTAAATGTTTTCTTGAATTCGTTCACCCCTACCAGTTCTTCAATCAGCAACTATTAAACACCTACATTTATATGTGTCAGAAAGTCCATCGTTTGTTCATTACTGAAAGATGTATTCATCTGCTGCAATCAGCTGCACACGTCACATCAAGTCATCTGAAAAAATAAAAATAAAGTAATACTGAAACTTTATTGTAAAAACGTGAGATAGTGAAACTTAATCCTAAAAATTGTTAATAATTTCAAACTGGATCGATACGAGTAAGTGTGATACGAAATTCAAAGGTTAGAATTTGACTAACGACATTGAAAATATTTGAGAATATTATTTCTAAATCTTTTTTATATTTTCAAAGGCTTATCGGTCAAATTTCACCAACAGACTTTTTTCATGTGTAGGTTCCTTACATTACTAAATGATAATATATGATTTGCTTATTCTAGCAGTTGTAACTGAAATCTCAATAATATAGCTATGTATAATAGTGGTAGAATTCTACATTGCTTCCATTACACTTCATAAGAATGCTTTCTAAAGACATTGTTCAATGACATGCAGCCAACGTAATTGTTCCTTTCTTTGGCCACTGTGTACCAATTTTGCAGAGAAATGTGACTTTGATCAAATTTCCTCGCCTATTAACTCAAGTGATGTGCATCAAAGTGAAGGGCTCTTGAAATTTCCCCAAAGCTGATAAAATGTCGTCCGACGCATTTCCCTCGTCAAAGACGTTACACCGATTCGTTTACACATTTACACGTTTACATGAAAATAGGGCCCGCAGCGTGGCTCAGAGTGCCCTTTCCACAATGGCATAAATTCGCGGCGAAGTAATTTCGAGGAGACGCGCAGCACCGCGGCTCGCCTAATCTCGTTCTAAAATCTAATTCCGCCAACAATTTCTAAGCCGGTCCATTAAAATTCTAAGCACAGAGTAGAGCGTAGCACGAAGTCCCGTCCCGCCGCGCGCCTCTTTCCCGGTATATAGTAAAGGAAAGAGGCGAGGCGGTGGTTGGGGGATGAGGGTTGAGGGTTGGGGGTTGAAGAGGTGGAATGGTGAAGGAAGAAGAGAAGGTTGAAAAGGAAAGGAGAGGGGTGAAGAAGAGCGAGAGGGTCGCCAGGGGTTGAAACAATAAGAACGCTGTGGAGGCGGCAGCGACCTCCCCCGCAGCTCCGCAACCCCCAACGGTGGTTGGGGTTGGGGGAGCCACCCTAGCCGTAAGAACGCCGTAAAAGCTCGCCTCTCGAGCTTTCATTGGCTGAGCCCAAGCGCACCCCTGAGCGAGATGTCTCTCGCAAATAGGGAAACGGAACGAGACGTATATGTGTTCATGTATATGTATAAGTATAAGCATTCACTGCCGCTAGTAAAGGACGCTTTTCATTGAGCCGTCTTATTGTAGCGCCGGTTACAAGTTCCAGCGACACGCAGAGTATCCTCTTGAACGACGCGAAACACCCATAAATTCTCTTGGTACCTTTTCCTTTTCTCTGTGTCCTCTATGAAGCTGCGAGGCTACGGAAATCCCTCGAATGAAACATGCCACCCTCTGACATTTAGGTCTAAGGGTTGAGCTATCAATCCTTACAAGATGAGAGCTTCTGAGGAACTGTAATTGATTTCTCTTCACACTTATCTTCATTCTTTTCAGCCAGCTGCTGGGATTGTATGAAGTACTGAGATTGAAAAACTATCATTTTGAATAGCTGATTTTTTAGCATGGGCGGCGAGTCCATACAATGTAACGGGCCAACTCCCTAGCCCAGATTTTCCAGGCTATGGCTGGCAATAGGCCGGAATTAAAAACGATTTTGGAAAAAGTTATCAATAAATTTTTAATTTCCTTGTATTGTAAATTTTGTATCAACAAAAACAACATTGAAGAGGCAACCTTTGGTATTTTATAAATTTATATAATTATTACAATTATTATAGAATAAAAAATTACAGAACTAGATAACACTGTTTATTTGGTACCGGTTGGTCAGGTGGGGGGTTTCATTTTGAAAACTCGATGTTCCATAAAATCACAAGTTTCCGACTATGTTTTTAGGGGAAAAAACGTCTGAAGAAATGAAATATTTATTTCAATCATTTTACTCATCAAACAAAATCTGGAAAAGTATCAAGATGTTAAAATTGAAATAACATGACATGACATTTCATAAAAGGTATTTTGTAAACATAGTGACTATTATTCAGGCATTGTCTAGTATTACGGAATTTTCCGGAAGAGTGACCGGGAATGTATACTGTATAGAACTTGTGTTAGTATTACGGAACTTTCTATAACTCTAGCCATGGACGAGCTGAAAATGGCTTAGTCTTACAAAAATTCCGTAATAGTAGAAAGTGCATTAACTCAAATGAAGTGGACTATTTGAAAAGTAACAATATGTGAAAAAGTAATGATTAGGACCAACGCGAAGCTTGCAGGATGATTAGTTCAAGAATCAATTTAAATACCCTGTAAATCTTGGATTTTTTTTTGTATTTTTCCCCATGAAGGCATCCTCGAAAATCGAGGAAGATCTTGAAATACGTCTTTTGACTCCCCAAACAATATATCAGAATATTAAAAAAATTGCACAGAAGAAGACTACTCTGCTAAAAAAAACCAAACACTCTTATAAAAAAAAATTGCCAAAACTGCCGAAGTAAATAGTTTTGTTGAAACTTTATAAATCGCTATATATTGGCAGATCATGAATGATCATTGAAAGTTGGTAAATAGATCATTCGATGCATCTCAAAAATGCGTATAAATATATCAAATACAGTACTGTTGTTTTTCTAACACCAACAAAGGTTTCCTCATACAAACAGAGTGAACAATTCGTTTGAAAATTCATATATCAGTATTAGTAAGTCATAAATTGATCCTCAATAGGTTAATCGGTGCGTTTCGAAGACGCCAACAAATATACCGTAGACGGCACTATCAAAATTTGGAAACTTAATGCACGAATCATTAAACTATTGGGTATAATTCCTTTGAAATTATATGATTTACATTCAGTAATAGCTTTCCAATACGGCAGCGCTTATAGTTTGCAGATTAGATAGGTAGTACTAGGTAGGGGGGTAACTTTAAAATTTCATAATGGAACGTATGTTTATACTGTAGATTCAGATTCTCCATTAAAAAATACGTAAGTTTTATTCAAAAAAAAGTTTTTCGATTCGTGCCAGATGGCGATGCATTTGCAAAATATGACATTGCTGACTATTCAAAGAATGCGTTTCCAAACGAAAGATAAAAAAGACGTGTTGATTGTTTTCAGGAGAGCTATTGAATTGTAATCAATTTAATTTTCAACACACCCTCCGTCCACCTGGGAAGAGGGTTAAAGTGGAGAATCTTCGTTTTACTTTCCTTTGGAAGCGCATTCCTTGAATAGTCAACAATGTCATTAAACCTACATACATATTTTTTAATGGAAAAGTTACCCCCTACCGTCCTCAGGGGATGGGGTGTGGGGTAAATTTTTGCGGAGTTGCTTTTCACTCTCGAAAATAAAAAGTTTTTATTACGGACATTTTTTTTTCATTGGATGCGTATTTCTTGAGATATTTCGATGTCTCGAAATTAAAAAAGCACCCTGTATAAGATGATTATGAAACATTGATTGTACCCAAAGATAAGGTAACTTGTTTGTTCTTAAAATTAAGAGCAGATACATAAATGCAAGTCAAAAACATTGTGTTGAAGTATGTTTTTATGATTAGATAACTACACGGACTAATTGAAATAATACGTATGATTATGCAAACAATATAAACCTCTTCATTGTCGAAATGTACTTGTAATATATCAAAAGTTTTTCACAGCTTTCTTAAAAAAATTCTAATTTCAAAATTTACATTTGTGAAATTGTCAACTTTAAGAGACCAAAATTAGAATCTTTTTGCATTTAAAATAATTGCAATTGAAATCTGAATGATAGAAACTCAAAGTAAATCCTTCAAATTCAAAAACTGAATTAATTTAAGTAATTCTATAATACTTAAACTTTCCCAACTAATATGGATATAATACCTCTTCTCTTTGATAATTTTAGTTATAATATCTATTAGTGTAATTTAGTGTTCAACTAAACACAATGACATTAAATAAGGACGAGTGAATTAGCATTTGTGCAATTCATGTAAAAACCTGTAAAATTGAAACAAAGAAATGATAGAATAAATTATAGTCATGCAAAACAAATAAAAAAACAATGAATCTAATGATTATCCTATTTTTCGATTTCACAGTTTGTCCTAAGTGCCCTACGTTATTAATCCTTTGCCTATAAGTCCTGTTTACGATTATATATTTTTAATAAAGTGAAATATATTCAAGATATATAATATTGAAAACAGAAACATGTAAGTTTAACTATGGGTTTACATTATCTCTGAGAAAGAGAAAGAAAAAACATCAGATCGCATTTAATTAGACAAATCACAAATACATTAGTAGTTGCCAATACAATAAATAACTATGATAGTATTTGAAGGTGCAGTAATGAAGAGCAGTTGTATTTGCCGGTTGTTCTATTTGATTCCAACAGCCTAAATTGATTTTATTTGTAAACGGTCTGACGAAGACGGTGTAATTTCTCTCTGAAAAAAAATTGTTCTTGTACAATATAATGGTATATGAAAATATAAGTCTACAGTTATGAGGATATATTTCTTTAATTTGTATATTAAACCTTAATTACATTACCTCCATGCTAGACTCTCCTATCTGGGATTAGCAGTCTGAACTCTCCAATCTCACAAAACGAGATTGGAGAGTTTGGACTGTTAACCCCAGGTAGGAGAGTGTAGCATGGAGGTACCGATATGCAAAAATAAAAGATTATTAAAATTTTGACCTACCACTGCATTCAAAAATTCGACAACTATGGACAATCTGGTGATTTCCTCTCGGGGTCACAAACGGGTAACATGGGAGGCACAACATGTATCGGCTCCTTCGGTTTTTTGCCTCGTTTTTCGTCTTCCCATTCTTTGGCGTCAGAACTGGCCATCTGAGACAGTGCAATAATGTACGCTAAGAAGAAGAATAAGAAGACAGTAACAGTTCTTACGGATACCATGTTGAAAACTAAATGATTTTAAGATTTCTTTCTCATATCGCTTTCTATACAGACGCAATTTTCCCCCTCCTGCTTGTAACGACAAACATTGTTAAATTTATTCAAGTGTGCTATCGTCGATGGTGCAAAGAATTATGTTTGTTAATTAGTCCACAAAGTCGTGTATATAAATCTTATCGCGCTTTATAACGTAACTCTTTTTACGTTTTATAGGTACCTAATTTTGCTGAAAAAAATAAGGATGAAGATCTGAAAACGTTGGACTTCCGATTTTTCAATCTACGCTTACATATGTGAAATCATTGTATTGTATTCTAAAAATCAAAAAAAGAAGGACCAGATTACGATTTCTGCAGCACCATTTTCTTCTAATGTTTCCCACATAACCATTTACTGAAATAAGTTCTACTCTTAAATTTTTCAACCATTGCAAAGTTTTCTCCCGATCTTGTAGAATTAAACTCAAACTAAACATATTATACTTATGATCCATCAGGATGAAAAAAAGCAACAAATATAAGAAAAAATCAGATGTTGAAAAAACGAGATAAAAATGGTAAATGAAGTAATAAAGAAAATCGGACGATAAATCGCCTTTGCTCACTGTAGAATGGCCTCAGAAATGATTGTGAATAATGAAGACGTATCTAAAAGCGCGAACGCTGAAGAAAGACTCAACCCCTATAGTACCCCATCTTGTTACAACTCCTAAACTTTATCTATCTTTATCTTGAAAGCTATCATCTTCACAGTAAAAATAATGATGACATAAAATATGCACTTCGATGAGATATGTAATTTTTGTCTGAAATATTTTTCAAAATTCTCATCATGTCCATGGCGCAGATAATCAAAAGGTTCTCGAAAACTTATATTAAAGTGTGGTATTTCCCTCATGCCAAATGATAGTTTTATTTAATTAAAATCTTTCATTTAATTATTTGAAGAAAAAACAAATCGAATCATTTTTGTTTAAATAACAATTTTTTAAAGTATAATAGCAGAATCTTCATAGTGATGGCAATTTCTAATTTCTAATGATAAGTATATTTAAATATATGAGCTGCTAAAGAAGGAAGAGTAATACAAAATTTGTGTATTTATAATATAATGAAAAAAGATTATTCAGGGTTATTTAAATTAAGAATCGTCTAGAAAACATACAAAATTTGACGTCTTGATGTGTTTAAGATCATGTCCTGCTTACCCGACTCCTACCTTACGAATATTTTTTTCTCAACAACTAACGTCCACAAAAAATAAGATATCGAGTTGAAAATTTGAGAAATTAAATAAAGGGCTGTGAGTAAGGTTCGAATTGTCCTTAATTGTCAGAATAAGAAAAAATATGTTTTTGGAAATATCATTCTGAGGAATTAAAAAAGTGGATTAAAAGAAACGGAAAATCAACAAAACTTAAAAAAAAAATTGAAAAATAGTTGAAATATTTGTTCAGTGAGTGTTGTGGTGGAGTGTTTGCAAAACATTGGATAAAAATTTTTGGATTTTATACGCAGGAAGTTATATAAAAATTGTTTTATCTGTTCTTATTACCCTGTTTCTGTTAATATAGTTTTCAGTGTAATTGATAAAAATTTGGTGGAATGTGATTTTATGATGGATGTTATTGAAAGTCCGGTATACGGGTATGAAAGAATTTATTCAATTCGTAAAAACTTAGATTGGATGCATTACAGAAGGAATTATTTGTAGAATGCAAGTTTCATGGGTTTTTTCCAAAAAAGATATTTCATATTAACAAGAAAATATGTTTTGACTTCAACAAAAAAAGATAACAAAGAAAC
>JAUMHM010000005.1:42030815-42063860 GCA_032362435.1 Melikaiella ostensackeni
GCCGATTCGGTTGATCGCTTGGCAGACGCTCCGCGCGGGAAGGCTCATTACTTTTCAATCAAACCCTGTATATATGTAATTTCACATTTCACTTTTCATTTATCACATGTCATTGTTTTTGTTGCCGTATTCACGTCATATGACGAAGCTAACTCTACGTGAGCTATGAAATAAGACGTGATTTTGAAAACAAAAACAATGTTATGTGAAAAATATGAAGTGAAATGTGGAATCATACATAATCGACCCCTGGTTTCAATGAGCATACTTGAAAGAATAATTAGAAAGAGGAAACTTACGCAAGAAATGCTTTGAACCACCCCCTCCTCCTCCCACGTAAAAGTTAGTGAAAATTTCCAGCGCCCCTCCCCTTAAAAAATTTTACGTGAAACTCCCTGACCCTCCCTTAAAAATTGCTAAAACATCTCCATCAAGGTGCACGTTCGTACAAGAATGTCTTTTTTGATATATTTCAATGTTGTGTCACCATTTTTTTATCGAATCAGTTTTCCCTGTATGAATTTATTTATTATAATATAGCAAAAGATTTTGAAAAACTTTTATTTAAAAAAAATATTCTGGCGATGAATGACGCTACGTAGAATATAATTTTTATTTGAGAATCGATGTTTAAAAGATAATAATAAATGGTACAAAATCGTTCAAAAATGTTTGTTTATTTATTCTTTTCAGTGGTCTTTCAGGACCTGAAAATGCATGTAAATTCAGAAGAAAAAATTATAATACAAATAATTGCAATTTTGGCGTATCATTAAATAAAATAATATTTTTCCACCTTCAAAAAATTTTCGTGCCGCGAGCAATTCCGATGTTCTTATATAGTTTTTTTTATAGTCATATCGCATTTTTGGTAAGACTAGCAAGAACAAATTTTAATTGGAGGTGTATTAGTCAAAGACGAATGAAATAATACTTTTCGCACATAGATTTTGGTGTGGTATTCGACATTAATTAAAAACATTTTCGTCTTATTAGAACTGCTCCACGTATGATATCGATGTTCAATGAAGTTGATTTTGAAGTGGAAAATAATATAATCAATTCATTAACGAACTTTCTACTATCACGAAATTTTTCGTAAAACTCGTCCATTTCCAGCTCATTCGCACGGCTAGTATTACAGAATTTTCCATATACGCTACACTTTGACTGGTTAGTCTGACGAAATATTTCGTAATACTAGAGTATACCACTTATTATTCTAAATATTCAAAAATGAAACAAAAATGCTTTTAGTTCAAGATCATAATTTTTCTTAAAATCTTTCTTAGAGGTCTTTTAGAACTCAAAAATATATGTAAATTTAGGCGGCAAAATTAAATTATCCATAAATACGATCTTGACGTATCATTAAGTGAAACAATATTTTTCTACCTTCAAAAAATTGTCGTGTCGTGAACTATTGCTCCGTTGTTGTTTCATTCAGAAGTGTTTTGATTAATAAATAGTACAGTCTAGTATTACGGGATATTTCGTAAGTCTACCCGGTCAAACTATAATTTTAGGGCTACTATTATAAAATTTCCATAATACTAGCCTGCGGACGAGCTGTAAATGGACTAAATTTACGGAAAATTCCGTAATAGTAGAAAGTTCGTTATTAAACTGATGATATTATTCTCTATTTTAAAATCAACTTCAATCAATATCAAATTTATTTATTTATATAGGTATGATAAGACAGAAATATTTTTTATCAATGTCGAATACCACTTCAATAAAAAAAATGTTCTTTGTTAGTCTCCTATAGCTAGAAATTCGATGTGACTACAAAAAACTTCTTAAGAACATCGAAATTGCTTGGGACACGAAAATTTTTTGAAGCCTCAGAAATATTATATTACTTAATGATACGCAAAAATCGCAAACATAATTATTCCAATTTCTCCTTCTGAATTTACATGTATTGTCAGGTTCTAAGAAACCTCTGAAAAAGATAATTTAAAAAAATTACGATTTTGTACCCTTTTTGATTATCTACGAAAAATCGATTTTCGAAAAGAATTATATTCTACGTAACTTTATTTATCACCAGAATTTTTTTTCACAACAAAATTTGTTCAAAATCGTTTGTTGCATTTCAATGAATAAATTAGTACAGGGAAAACTGATTTGATAAAGAAACGGTGACAACATTGAAGTATATCGAAAAATCAATGTTTTCGAAGTTTCAAACTGCAAATTGTTTCTGCTAACTCAAGACATCGTTTCAAAAATCTAAAAAAAATTCATGGGGACTTATTTTGATGCGTAAGAAAAGATTTTTGCCAGCCATAATGAAAATCTAACAAAAAAATTTTCGGGTACCCTTATGGGGACCTACAAATTTTCAATCTAGGGGCTTTTTTTCGAAAGACGGCACTAACCGTATAGAGAGTGCCCTATAGACGTTTCAGTGTAACCAACGAGTTATCTTCAGTTCTTCAGAACAGGGGCTTTCCCTCCTTTTCTCATTTGTAGGGTTAATCTTTCTACTTGAACTTCTTTGCTCATAAATGGAAAAAAATTGCACGATAATGAATTTTGCAGTGTATTTGTTTCATCAAAAATTATTTTGTACCATTCTGAAATTAATATTTCATATAAAAATTTGCATGTCTACTTATATTTGTATTGCTCGAAATGTTATGGGTCAATAGATAATCAAGTATCGAACGGGTTTTGAATGTGAAAACAAATATGAAGAGCATACTTTCGGTTGAAGAAGAGAGACTCTTCGTTAGTAAATATATTATACTTATGTAATTTAGTTATCAATTTTTATAAATGTTTTACGCGTGTCTTATTCTCTATTTCTTTCTATTGTACAAACACTTCTTTTATAGCCTATTGCACATTTGTTAACAAAACTCCAGGCAAACTCGACTGTAGAATCTATAGTCGCCTTCAGTCTAGAAACAACAAAAATAATAATCAAGTGACAGCCTTTGGGAAGAATATCCATTTTAAGGAATTATATGTACGACTGAATACTAAATAATCAAAAAATATATGTATATGTACGTATTTGAATAAAGCAATTTTTGTTTTTGAAGCAACCATCTGTATCCCGGAATCATGAATTCTCATATCTCTGAATTAGCTATCACAGAGAAACTCCAAGCTTTATTTTTATCATAAAACTCATGAAGATAGTTGTCAACTAGATTAATAGTTGTAAATGTGATTTTAATTATCAATGTAGTAGATAACATAGTTGTCAACTGTATGCAGGTTTCTATCCAATTCTGTTATCAAAGAAAGGCTTGATGTTTTTCTGTGATGTGACTGCGTAAGTTTCAAATGTTATACAAAATCGAAACGTCATGTTTAATTTTTTGGTTACTAAGAAAAACGGAGAAATGCTAAAAGATCGAATCCAAGTTTTAAAAAAATATAGTTTTAGAAAACAAGTTCCGCAATTAGTAACACTTATGTTTTTCGATTAGGCATTTACAATTATAGTAATAGCATTGCAAACTGTGAAATAAATTATAAATTTCAAACACCTTTAAAAATGTTTCCTATTTAATTAGCGTTATATTCGAGTTACCTTCAAATCTACACTGCTAGATGATATAAACGTGTGATTTCGAAAACATATTTACAAAAAAAAAAATAAACGAATGGTATACATTTTCAATTGTTTTGTAAACATGCTTGCAAATCTGAGAACATGATGAAAATAATAACAGTTTTCATAACTGCTTGCTATTTGCAGTCAACAATACTGCAATGACTTTTTTTTGCAATCAGAGAATTATTGACCGCAAAGTTTTTGTTTGCGAAAGTGCGGTAAAAATTGTTTAAATAACTAACATTTGTTATCAACACATGCGTGACAGGGGAAAAAGCTCTGACAGATGAAAAACGAGCTTTACCTCTGTTACGACATTTTTTCTAAGCTTTATTCCTTGGATAACAAACAGCAATGTTCTGCCCGCTTCAAATGACTCAAATCCGCGATTTTCCACCATGCTTTGAAGAAAGTATCGTATGCACCACGGGATGAAGCATGCGTATTTTATCTCGCGCGAAAAAAACGCCTGCTGTCATCCCTAGATGCATAATATACTATTTTAGAGCTGATTTTAAAAGAAATTCAGCCTCTTCATTGCGAAATAGTCCTTTGAATATCAAATTCCCTCCTCTAAATTATTTCACTCTGCAGCATAAAAGGACCCTTCCTCAAACGAATCTTGAATTCGGCATACCTGACTAGCATTGCAAAATTGTGTCTGCTAATTCCATATCTAGGTGCTATATTCGTACAGTGTACAGTTCCTCTGGCTGTAACGTACCGCTTTTCAGGCTGGTACCACCTTCACTTGAGATCTCATGGACAGGAGAGAGTTTGCAGGCGCACCAGTGTACAAAGTCGTAGCTCGCGGCCCTTTCATTTGTAAACGAAATTACAGAATAAGGTTGAGAACGTGAAGGAGGTTGGTTGATAAGGGGGTGGTTGGCGTCGGGACGTCGAGGTGAGGACGACAGGGGTACCAACGACGAGTGTAGCGGATGGAAGAAGCAGGAGGGGAATAGCATTCTGAAGCAAACGGCTCAAAGGAAATTAAGGAGCATTCACTCCAGGAGAAGCTTCTACAGAGAAATATCGTCTTTGCCGGCTTACAGAGAATGGTGATGAGGAAAAGGAGGAGAATCCTAGAGAAGATGAAACTCGAGACTATTCACGACTTCCAGAAACCCTTCTCCCAACCCCCAGCTTGAAAAACACCAAACTTCATCCTCCCTTCGAAGAAGATCCTTCACTATTCAAGATTGCATTTCAAAAGTCACCTTGTAGTCTTGCATCTTATTTGACAAATTTCAGAGGATTATTGTATCTAGACATGTTTATCACGTTCCGCACTCCACATTTTCAAACTCAAACTTTGGAACAGGACAAAATTATTAATTGTAACAAAGAGATCCAAAAATTATTGTAATGAAGTTGCAATAACATTCGAGAAATCTTTCTCTTATTCGTGGATAAATAGGCTAGAACAGAACGAGTTACGCTAGGAATTCAGGTTAGAGGTCCGGGGCTCGATCCCTGAGCCGTCACCTCTTTAAATTTTTCTGTTTTTTTACTGAGATTCTGGTGGTTTGGATCCCACCTTGAGCTGTAGGTCCACCCATCATACACTTGACTGTAACCCAGTCCGTGCATTGTGGGGTTAAGAAGAAACCAGGCTGCTTAATATGTCATATTAGGCATATTACCCTCATCAGATCACTTGAATGCATTATAAAAATGCGTCCGTGATTGATGATACATACAGGTACCGGGGACAGCCCCGTGTAGAAAGTTTCGCCCAGAAAATTAAAATTGAGACAAAAAATGTCTAAGACATATTGGGATGTGCCTGGGGTTTCTTTTATGATATAAAGATTCCAACCATTATAAGACAGAACTTGGCGAAGAAATTTGGCAAAGACTTCTCAAAGCATTCTGAAAAAAATGTATAATTTTCGCTTTCAAAATGTTTTATAAAATATGTGTACGTTCTGAAACAGGGTCTTAAATGATCATTTCTGGATTTGTGTCCAGGCTGATACTATGACCCACGCTGAATTTATCGGCAATTCGGCACTATACTCATCAGAGTGGGCCGAAAAAACACTTTTTTCGAGTAGCGGATTTTCATTGTTGATAAAAGTTTTATTTGCTCAACAGTAGTGAGCTCTTTGAATATTTTAGTCTGATTGGATAAAATCTTCTGTTCTGTGTATGGATTTGAAAATTCAAATATTATAAAATTAGAAATTAAATCTGTGATCCGAAAAATGATGGTTCAAATTTTTTGAGAGTGCAGTTTTTGATACTGAATACTAATAAAAAATAGAGATTTAGACAAAATTTGTGTTCAAGTACGATCTTTTTTGAAATGAGTAAAAACATATTTCTTGGATTGTGTTTACTGCACATTTTGTTAAAAAAACTTAAACATGCCATGCTACAAATTTCTTTAGCTTTGATCGAAGAAACATGCCATTTTTTGTTTTCCTGAACAATTTTTTTTTCCTGGTTTCAAAATGGTGAATTTGGCCTTTTTAGGCAATTTTTTGATTCTGCACACTAGGAAAAAAATGTTTTGTATGGTAACAAAAGTATGGCATGTTTCTTCGATTCAAGCTGAAACAATTTCAAGCAACGGTAATTGAGTAAATTTTGACTTCGAAGAAGAAATATAAAACTAATTCTATTAATAATAAAATACTAGTCAATTACTTCCAGTTATTCATAGTTGGAATAATGTAATTTGTATGTTCTATGTAATATCACAAAAGTGACATCACATTCACAAAAGTGACAAAAAACTGTTATGTGGAAAATTTGCGCCTCGATTCTTTGGACAGTTTCAATATTAAGGAATAATGAATTTAATATAAGTTTAATAATAGCAAAAATGGAATATCAAATTGAATTGAAAGAAATTCAAATTACCGTCACTTAGTATATGGATTTTCAACATTTGAAAGTTGTTATTTTTGTATTGTCATTTTTATTAATTCATAGATTAAACATGTTTTTGTTCGAATGGGTTAAAAGCTATTTCAATCCTGCGAAAAATTATCTCAGGATGAAGTCATTTGTCAATTTTTAAGAAGATACTGCAAAAATACTGCAAATTTCAATGTTTTCTCAAATTTGAAATGAAATCTTAAATAATATACATTTTTCAATGTTCTTATGCTCATTTTAGAGGTAACTTTTTATAAAATCGCAACGACTTATCAGCATAACTGCACAATTTCTTTCTTGCATTGTGCAAGTATTTGAAGTTGGAACAAAAAAAGTTGAAAAAAATCGAAGTAATGTCATTTTTAGGAAAATAATAATAGAAATAAAATGAATGTATGTTTTAAAAAATTTTTATGAAGAATTCTTGATTACTTATTATATGCGGTTCACATGAAAAAATGTGGTTCTTAGTAGAGAAAAGTATTAAAATTTTGTCAAGCAATACTGCGATTCTACCTAAATATACCTTAAAAATGAGCGTAAGAACATCAGAAAATTTTAATTATTTCAGATGTTATTTAAAATTCGGAAAAACATTACTATTGAAACTATTTTTGCAATAGCTTCTTAGAAGATTGATAAAATTACTTCATGCTGGGCTTATTCTCTTCAGAATTTCGATAGATTTCAACCAATTTAAGAAAACAATTTTCATGTGGAATGCATGAAATAAACCATCCAAAGTTAGCGAATTTTAAATTCTAAAAAAAGATTTTCATATACTATGTGAGGGCAGTGTACCTAGATTAGAATTAGTATTAGTATTAGTATTGGTTCGTGGGTGAAGATGGCTTAAAAAGTAATCAATATACATTTAGAAGGTTTTTAAATTTCAGTGCATTCCAGTTTGAAATTCTTTTTTCTTGTACAAATTAAACTTTACCTGAACGCGCCTAAGCTGATTACTACTCTTACTTTTAAAAAAGATTTTTTTCCGCAATAGAGTATTCAGAACATTTGTATCCAATAATTTCTGTTTAAAATTTGCGACTTAAGTTCCAGAAAAAACTCTTATTTTCCACCCTTACAAAATAAATAAATAAAGCACAAGACATGAATGAATTGAATAGAATTTATAACATATTAGTAAATTCTTTTCTTAGATTTGAAAAAATCTGGAAGAAGAATGTTAAAAGAACTGAAAGATGTGATTTAAGTACTTCAATTCATGCGAAAAACGAGTAAAAGAGCAGGAAAAGTTACCCCAGTTTTAGATTCGTCGGAGGAGTGGTCGCTTGGGCGGCATTTCTCTCGTGGTGTTTTTCATCCCTTATTTCACCAGCAAGGGGTGAGACTGTTAAGACGGGGGTGGCAGCATGGCCGCTTATGCGGGACTCCGCCCTCGAGTAGTTTCCATAGGGAGGAAGAGAAATTGGAAAACTTGACGTTCTCTCCAACTTCCTCAGCATCTATCACATTTTTTCAACTCCTTAAAACTTTTATCAAGTAATCACAACTTTCTTAACCTCAAAATTTATTCAAAACATAAACAATCCACAAGCTCTACTATGAAAACAAGTTCAAGTTCTAAAATAAGTTTTACTCATGAGATATCCAATTTCAATTTGAATTTGAATCTAAAAAACTAAATCGAGTTTTATGACAATTTAAAAAATTGTACTTGAAAAATACAAAACAAATTCAAATGTGATTCTGAATAAGCTAAAAATTTATATTTTAAGTAACATTGAAAGTATTTATTGAAGTGGTCCAAGAAAAAAAATGTAAGATTTTTTGAAGCCTCACCCTCTCATTTTGTGTTATTTGATAAAAAATTATTTTACTCATTTTTTTAGATTAAAAGAAAAAATGAGAGGAAGAGCTCGACCATTAAAGTACCTCACGCCTAGCCTAGAACAATTTTCACTAAAAAGGGATTCCACATCCCAGTTTCTTTCTAATTCTGTTTTGTGATGCCTCCCGAGTATTCAAAGCCTTAAATTAAAAAAAAAAAACAATGGTTGGGGCCCCTTTTTGAAACAACAAGTTTTTTATTTTTCTTATAATTTTTGAAACTATTTTCATGAAAACCAATTCAAAGTGAAATTTCATTCGTGTCATTTCTTGAATTTTTTATTTTGTAATAAGGTCTAAGTACTCAAAAACTATAAAATAAAATTTAAAGCTGTGTTTTTTCAAAGAAGGGCCAAGCAGATTTTTTTTCATTTCAGGCTTCAAATATTCGAAAGACATCCTCAAAACACAAGCAGAAAGAAATCAGGATGTGCAAGCCCTTTTTAGTGAAAATTATTCCAGACCAGACGTGAGGTACTTTAAGGTCGAGCCCTACCTCCAATTTTTGTTTAAATCTCGAAAAATTAGTGAAATATTTTTTTACCAAATTACACAAAATGTGAAAGTGATACTTCAAAAAATTCGAAATTTTGTTTTTTTGGACCACCCCACAGTGGTATAAAAGCTCAAAAAACAGGCCAGAAGTCAAGATTTTGACGGATTTGTATGAAACTTGGTATAAGGGTGTTTTTGAGGTCTTTAATTTCGAATTTCACATAAAAAATTCAAAATGGCGGATCCAATATGGAAGCCAAAATTTCTAAATTTTTATATATTACTATGAAACTTGGTATGAGGGGGGTTTTTGAGATCGCTGATTTGGAATTTAACGTTCATTTCAGACTTAAAATTACTTGCTTTTACTGATAAGGTGATAGCCGATCATGAAGATTTGTCATCCGAAATTATTTGTTCATTTTATAAACAAATTATATAAACAGATTCGCAGTATCGAAATTTATAAGGAGAAAGAGATCATTTTTTGTCTTACTTCTCTTCACATTATGTTGCCAGTAATGCTTACTAATAAAAAGTTGTTATTTGATATTTCCTCCTAATTCTATTAAAAAATTATATATGAAAAATTCACAATATCGACATTTATGGGCACAAGAAGATTGCATTTTTTCTCATTGTCTTTAAATTGTATTGCTAATGATGTTTAGTGATGAAGTTTTATGACCTGATATCATCTGCTTATTTTTCAAATAGATTATATTAACAAAATTTATTAGATCTAGAAGCTCTCGAGCTTTCGAAATTCAAACATGTCCGCGACTATTTAGTAGACTAATAAAAATAAATTTAAAAATGCCGACACTAAATTAATACTTAAGAGAAAATATCGAGTAACAAATTTTTATTGGTGAACATCACTGGCTACATAATGCGAGGAGAATCGAGAGAAAACAAATTTTCTTTTTATAAATGCCAATACTGTGAATTTGTTTATACGATTTGTTAATAAAATTAGGAAAAAATATCGAATGACAAATTTTTTTTATTAAGCATAGCTGGCAACATAATTTGAGTGAAATGAAAAGAAAAAACGATACCTTTCTGCTTATAAATGCTGAAACTGTGCATTTGTTTATATAGTTTGTTTATGAAATTAACAAATAATGTCGAGTGACAAGTTTTCATTATTAACTATCACCTTATCAGTTAAAGCAAGTAATTTTAATGCTGAAATGAACTTTACAAACGAACAATCTATAATATTGTGTATTTGTTAGTATGATTTGTTATTAACAACTAAGTTTACAAGTTAACGAATTTTTATCATTCGTAAACCCACGTGAATCAAATTCAAGTGATGCGGGGTATAGAAAAATAAATTTCAGAAAGTTAAACAACAAAATTTGAAAAATCGACATTTTTTCGCTATTTGCATTACCATAAAAGTTTAAACAAACAAAAATTCGAAATCAGTAAGGATAGATCTCTTCAAAATTTAATGCTGAATTTTTCTAAGAAAAAAATCCAAAATCAGTCAAGAATTGCGGTCTAAAAGTTATTTTCAACCTAGCTTTTTGGAATGGTGGTTCAGGAATGGATTTTCGCGGAGAAATTAAGCTGCTGTTTGTAATTCTCAATCGATTCATTTTGATTTTTGTTTAAATTACTTGAGATGAAATTCCTAACAAACATAAGGCTACTGATTTTTTATTATGTTTATTTAAACTATTATATTAATAAATAATTTAGAAAAAAGGAAAAATTGAAGTTTTATCTTTTTAATAGATTGAAAACATTGCAAATGAACTTAAAATTTCGAAAAATTCATTCGGAAATACTTACATAATTTAAATAATTTGTGTAATAAGCAAAATAAATATTCTTGAAAATATTCATAAGCAAATGCTCAGATTTAATCATTTTTCGGAGTTACTTGTTATTGAGATAAAAATTAGACGAAGCTTCAATCTTTATAATATTTTATCCTAAATCTTTTTGAAAATCATTATTTTTAATTTTTACAGACGAATTTCATAAATAAACCTCAAGATCTTTATTGTTGCCGGCAAAAATTGTATTATTAATAACAGTGAAACATTATTGATGATTAATAAACTTCTCAGGGATAAAAATTTGCAGTTTTAGCTATGATTTTTTTTAAACAAAATACATTAACAATAACCATTAACATACAGTCTTATGAGAAGAAAATAATTTGTCGTCCATATTTTTAAATAAACGAAATTAAAAATCGGAAACCTCACGTTCGCTATAAATTTAATGCTGAGCAGTATAAAAAAAGTGAAAAGTGAATCGGTTGAGAAATGCGAACTGCAGTTTAATTTGTCCACAAAAATCCATTTCTGAACCGCTGTGCGGCGTGGCGCAGCAAAGGTATAAATGTACGCGAGTGAGCCCGAGCTCTCAGGCTTATACCGACCTGAGTTCAGCAATTATGAGTTTCCGCAAAAAGATCGCATATACATTTTGTAGTTTATAATGTGATCAACAGATTGCCACCTTAAATTTTTGCTTCAGGTGTGGTACTTCGTGGTACATTTATTTGGCGATGAGTACAGTTTCAATTATTTAGTAAATCTATTTTAAAAATCTAGTTTTTCATAACAAAATAATAGCTTTCAAAGGTTATTTTTCTTATTTCTCCTTTGAAACTATCTTAATCCATGTAAAAGAAATAACTTTATACAATACCTCAACATATTCGTTGCAATAGAAGATATTATTTTTGGTATTGTGGCTTTGGGGTCCGTAAATGGTGAAGAAGATTAAGATTTCCATCAGACGTTTCGGCTCCATATATGGGCCCTCTTCAATGTTTTATTTTAGAAAAAGTTTTTCCTACATTTCACTTTTTTCTCTAAGACAGATTTTTGTGCATTAACTTTTTTGCATACAAAATTAATTATTGTTTTATACAACTAACATCTAATAACAATCTTTATACATTTATATTCAATTCGTGTTATCTTTAATCAGTGTGTAACCACCGTAAATTTGAAACATTACATTCTAATTTAAACATTCAGATATAGTCCTAAGATATTATTGCACTACACTCATTTACTTAGAATACTGATTTTTATTTATTGCATCCTTTGCCATGAGCATGAGAACCATTAAAAGAGCGAAACTGCGAAGTTATAAGTTTGAACCGTATGATACGGAAAAGCATTCAAATAAAAATGGCAATCTGTTGTTGAGTTTAAACTAAAAGTTTTTAGTCTTTTCATATTGTCTGCCCCCCCCCCCATATTCGATGCCCCACCCTTGAATATAAGACACAACAAACATTGAAAATTGCAAAGTTATACATTTGGAAACCTGAGAGAAGGAAAGTCAGACAAATAAAAAATGGTAATTAAGAAATTATAAATTTTAAAGACGGAGATACGCAAGGCAGATAAATGAAATTGGCAATCTGTGTCTTAAATTTTGTCTCAAAAATATTGAGTAATTCCATATTCTTTGTCCCCTTCCTTTTTTGAGCATAAGACACAAAATAAAAACAATAATAAAAAATAAAAAATTTGGAACCTGATAGATGGAAAGGCAGATAATTAAGAATGGTAATTAACAATTGACCTGAGATACGGAGGGCAGATAATTGAAAATGGCAGTCTGTTTTTTGAAAATTTGGAGTTTTTATATATTCTCAACCTCCCCCCCTCCTCCTTTTTTTGAGCATCAGACATAATAAGAAAATTACTAATTATACATTGGGAATCCGGGGAGACGGAACGGCAACTAAGAAGTTATAAATTTGAAGACCTGAGATATGGAAGTCAGATAATTAGAAATGACAATTTGTTCTTGAATTTTGCCTAAACTTCTTACAGTTTTAGTATTCTCTACTCCCCTTTCCCTTTTTGAGCATAAGACACAACAAAAAGCAAAAAATTATAAATTATAAATTTGGAACCTGCGAGATGGAAGGGCCGACATCTAAGCATGGAAATTAAGAATCAACTGTGTCTTATGCTCAAAGAGAAGAGGGAGACGAGAATGAATAAAGCACAAAAAAGTTTAGGAAAAAATTTAAGAACAATTTTGCCATTTAATAAATGTCTGCCTTCCCGTATCTCAGGTTTTCAAATGTACAATCTCTTAAATGCCATTCTTAATGGTCTGACTCTCCGTCTCTCAAGTTTACAAATTCATAATTTCAAAAATAGAATAATTTTAATTTTCTTTTAAATATCTGCCTTCCGTATCACGCGGTTATCAAAATAAAAAATTCTCAATTGCCTTTCGGTATCACAGGTTTCCAATTTATAATCTTTAATTTTTTTTCTTCTTTTTGTGTTTGATGCTCGAAAAAAGGGGGAGAGAATATAAAAACATTAAATAGCTAAAGGGTAAAAGGACTCCAAAATAGATTGCCAGTTTCAATTATCTGCCTTTCGTATCTCAGCTTAATTCTCAATTACCATGGTTAAATATCGGCCCTTCTGTCCCGCAGGTTCCAAATTTTTAATTTTAAATTTCTGATTTTATTTTGTGTCTCATGCTTAAAAAAAGAAGAGGACAAAGAATATAAAAATACTAAACATTTTTGAGACAAAAATTGAAAAACAGATTGCCAATTTCAATTATTTGCCTGGAGTATCTCCGGCTTTAAAATTTATCATTTCTTAATTACCATTTTTTATTTGTCTGACTTTCCATCTTTCAGGTTTCCAGATGTATAACTTTGCAATTTTCAATGTTTGTGGTGTCTTATATTCAAGGGGGGCAGTGAATATGGGGGGGGGGGCAGACAATATAAAAAAACTAAAAAATTTCAGTTTAAACTCAACAACAGGTTGCCATTTTTTATTCGTCGGCTTTTTCGTATCATACGGTTCAAATTTATAACTTCACAGCTTCGCTCTTTTAATGGTTCTCATGCTCACAAAAAGTAAGCAATAAATAAAAATCAGTATTCTAAATAAGTAAGAGTAGTGCAATAATGTTTTAGAACTATAGGTAAATGTTTAAATAAGAATTTAATGTTCCAAATTCACGGTTCTTGGACACTGATTGAAGATAACACGCATTGAATATAAATGTATAAATATTGTTATCAGATGTTAGTTGTATGAAACAATAATTAATTTTATATACAAAAAGTTAATGCACAAAAATCTGTCTTAGGGAAAAAAATGAAATGTACCAAAAACTTTTTCTAGAATAAATCACTGAAGAGGGCCCATATCTGGAGCCGAAACGTCTAATGGATATTTAAATCTTCTTCATCATTTACGGACCCCAAAGCCACAAAACCAAAGATTAATATTTTTTCTGAATGTCGCAAAAAGCCACGAACAATTTAAAGCAACAGAAGATATTCAACAAATTAAACTGTAAGAAAATTGCATGTCACTTTTTAAATTAAATGCTGATTCTTCCGTCAATATTTCACATTTCAAGATAAAACTTCGTTTTCAACTACTTTCATGTATCTACTTAAAAAAAAATTACTTCAATTGCTTGTATTAACAAATGGACTTTTGGAAAGTTAATTGAGCTCTTATGTGCATCCTAGTGTTTATATCTCAATTTTTAGAATTGTAAAAGTCTATAGTGAAATAGAGGGTACTTTATGATGACACTGGTCATTACACTACACTTACACTTCATCTTTATTGATTTTGTGTTACGGATCGATAAAAAAAATGAAATTCGAAAAAAAAATTTGGAAATGGTATGAGGTGAACCAGTAGTATCGAATTGAAATCACGAACTGACCAAAGCAGTGGCTCTTGAGCTGGTCACTCGTACCCCTTCCACCCCCTTTAATGTTCTCACCCTTTGTCGAAAAAGCAGCAGTTCCCCGAGTGGCCGGCGGTCCCGATATATGTGGGAAAGAAAACCAGTTCGAAACAAGACAGCGTGCCAAGAAAGATGGACAATTGTAGTGAGGTCACTATGACTTGAGGGAGAAAAAAGTTCTCGTAAAGCCCACCAATCAAACCTGTTCCAAGGGTCAGTGCGTGGCACGACTGACCCAGAGAAGGGACGAAGGTTCCTATCACCCATCGCTTCCGCCAATTTCTCTCCGAAATCTCCACTCTCCCTTAACCGTGGGAAAAGTTACACTATAATTAATCCACATTCGACTACCAAATGGTAATCACTTTTCTTAATTTAATCGAATATTTTTTGTCTGCTTGGTGCTTTCCATTTTTTTGCTTAAAGATCGAAAAAAATCTACTTTCTGAAAAATTTTGTGTACTAAAAAAGAACGCCCAAAAATTTTACAGATCAAAAATAGACTTAGAGACTACCCACTTTTCCGGCTCATTAGAGATAAATGTACAATATACAAATGTACAAAATGTACAACAAAAAAGAAAAAAAAGGAGAAAAGAAAGAATCAAACAAAATCAACCTCACACTCTCTTTTTTCTCCGTCTTTTTTATCCTACTTGAGACCAACATGTTTCGAATTTATTTCGGTTGTTAAGAAATTTTAAAAGAGAGACATTAAGCAAAGATTTGTTCTATTCTGCAGGGTTGTCAATAAACCATAAAGATTTCTTTTATTTGAGGTATCAATGATTAATTTAATTTACCAAAAGATATCTATTTTTTTGAATATAGTTCACAAATTTAGGAAATTTAGTAATTTTTAGAAATGTGTTATGGTTTTTGATTATTACCTTTGTCTATTTTGAAAAATGGAATAATCTGAATGATTTTTTTCTAAATCAACCTACATTTTTTTGTATTTTAATCATTTTACATCTGAAAAAAGATTTTGCCTCTTTGGAAATTTCAGTGTAAATAGAATTAAAATGTCTCGTGATTTCAAGGCTGCTTTTAGATTTAACAAATCTGGGTAATTAAAAATTTGAAGTACTCAAAAATAAATTCGTAAACCTACAATTTAAATTCTTTTAATTTTATCCAGGTCGAATTTTGACCACCGAAACTGAAAACCATCCGAAATTTGAGTGCAACTAAATATATAATTAAACATTGGAAGTAACCGCAAGTTTTCAGTGTTGATGGATTTAAAGTCTTTTGCAAGTTCAAGGCTGCTTTTCGATTTCACAAATCTGGGTAATTAAAAATTTTAAGTAGTCAAAAATAAATTCGTAAACCTATAATTTAATCTCATATATTTTTGTCCAGGTTGAATTTCAGCCCTGAAAACTGAAAATCATCAGAAATTTGAATGCGACTAAATTTATAATTGAACATTGGCAGTAACCGCGACTTTATGAATTTGTAGAACTCAAAGCGATAAGATTTTAGGGCTTTCAAATTTGGAAACCTCCTACTTTCACATTTTTCTAAATAAAGTCAAATAATTCAAATCTAAATGTCCTTATTTGTCAAAATATTTTAATTCTCAATATTAATAAAATGAAGAATCCACTTTCTTTCTTGTACAAATTCCGATCCAGGCTCAGCTTCTCAAATGGAAAACCAATCACTAACTTTTTTTTTATTACTACATATATCACTGAATAATTTTATATTTTCTACATAATGCGGAAATATATCTCCTTCTCTAAAAAATATTAAAAACAATTGTTGACATTCTTACATAATCTAGGAATTATTATGAATGAAATCGGGTGGCTAGTTTTTGTTGTATAAGTTTTTCAGGAAACATTTCAATTTGAAAATGGTAAAATCTTGTAAATCTTGACCGTCATGAGTTATGATTTCCTTTCTGGTATGAAAGTAGCTGTTTATTATAATAAAATTAAATAAAAGTTGATTTAACTGTTTTGATAATAAAGCGCATAAAATAATTACTATTTTTATGAACCTAATCAAGATTTGCGGTAGGGAATCGTCACCCAGTAAAAACCGTGAATATCTTTTCTCGAACTGTTTATGCACTTGGCCCCTTTTGTGGATATTTTAGCCAATTCTTCATCGATTTGCATGAAATATTTCAGAATTATTGAGAAAAAATGCTGAAAACAACTTCTGTGCATACACATTATTCATTTTTCACAAACTGGACACAGCAGATACAGAAAACTTGGAAAATATATCATCTTTAACAGTTCAGTCGACCTGTATCCTACAATATTCAACCAATTCGTCTAAAAATTTTAAGATAAAGTCACTAAATAAAGCTTCAGCGGAATTTTCCAGGAAATTTTGATTCATTAATTATTTCCAAGAGATATTTCACTTTTTATGTCCAAAATTTGATTTTTTAGCAGTTTGGTCGACCTGTAGCCCACTTTTCAACCGTTTCGACTAAAAATTTCAGGATCAATTGACTACATGAAGCTCCAGTGTAATTCCTCAGAAAAATTTGATTTATTATTTATTTCTAGAGATATTTCATGTTCTTGTCCAAAATTCGATTTTTTAGAAGTTCAGTCGATTGCCTACAATATTCAACTCATTCATGTAAAAATTTCAGGACGGATTGACTAGATGAAGCGCCGGAGCCGCTTCTTAGGAAATTATGATTTATTAATTATTTTTTAAGATATTTCACTTTTTATGTCAAAAATTCGATTTTTTAGCGTAGCCTGCAATATTCAACTGATTTATCTAAAAAAATTTAGGATGAATTGACTAGATGAAGCTCCATGGCCATTTCTAAGGAAATTTAGATTCATCATTTATTCCTGGAGATATTCCACTTTTTATGCCCAAAATCCTATTTTTTAGCAGTTCAGTCGACTTGTAGCCTACAATTTTCAACCGATTTGTCCAAAAATTTTAGGACAAATTGGCTATGTAAAGGTCCAGAGCTATGTATTATATGCTTATACTGTTTTGAGTTATAAATAATCTTATTACTTTGAAATGATTATTTGATTAAACCAAAATTTCTACTTAAAGAAGTGAGATTTCACCAAAAACATCTATGATGCAAAAAATGTCACCAAGTAAAAAGTTATTAGTACAATCAACATAGTTTGTGAAATCAAAGTTTGCCAAGTATTTCTTAATTGTATCAAAATTTTTAAATTGAAAAAATGGAAAACATTTACAGAAATGTTGTAATTATTTAATAATGTAATGTGTCATTCATTTCCCCTTTCAATACATTCTCAAAACTTCTGTAATTTGTTTAATTCAATCAATTAAAAAATTTAGATACGTCTTAGAATTACTTGGCAAACTTTGATTTTCCAAAATATGTTGATTGCACGAATAACTTTTTATATTGCGGAATTTTTTACATCCTAAATGTTTTTGTTGAGTATTTATATCTGCTTTCAATCTTTTAAGAAAAATAATCACGGTCCACTCTCTTACTTTGAGTCAGTTAATATTAATGACAATTACAAGCTGGATTCCAGCTATGACAGTTATTAAAAATGAACTAATTTTTAGTGAAAATCACTAATCTTCAATATAATTGACTAAATGAATTAGTAAAAAAAAATAGGTTATGTTATTTGACAGAAAAACTCCATTTTCCTTCCAATTTATGGATAAGTACGACACCTCGGCTCCCATCCGAATAAAACTGTGCCAATCGCTACTTAACTTCAAGAATAGAACGAGAAACTTTACACAATTCCATGCGCCCAAGCGGATACATGAAGCCTTAGAAATTTTAAGTCGGAAATATAGCAAGTTGCAAGCTATTTATTTTGAAATCACTGAAATTAAACATTTCCAGTGTTGGAAGAAATTATTTTGAAAAATTGAAATATTCCAGCACCGAAATGTCTATTTGAACCAAACTCAATTAGAAACTGAAAACTTCATATACTTTGTACCATTCCAATCTATACAAGATCTGGATTTATAGGATTCACATTCTTCCACTTAAATTTTTATTTTTCTAATAAAATTAGTTGCATATGCCTCTTAAAACAATTAAAATTAAATGCAGGATTTCAAATTAAGAAATTTTTAAATAATGTACCTGATGTATAAAAAAATCATGTTTTGTAAATATATAGATTACTTTGTCGCACTTCCACTTGATGAAAGTATGTTTAAAATGCGAAATTTTCTATATTATGTTGAACTCTATTTATTAATTATATAAATTTATAATATAAAATGTATGTGTTTTCCATTTCTGCATTTTTAAATCAATTCAAAAACTGAATAAGCTTTCAATATTAAAATCATGCAAATTTTAGGTTATAAATCAGTGAATATTAATTCTTAAATATTTCTGAAGCATCCAAATATTGTCAGCCAACAAATTTAAACCATCAAAGTTTCAGGCCTTCAGTTTTGAAATCTGGAACTTCCAATTTGTCTCCAATGCTGAAATGATTGTCTTTCGGTACACAAATTAAATTTATGAATTATTTAAGCAGCAAGTAATTAAAAAATGTTTGTGTCAAAATGCTATCGACAATCATAAATTAAGGTCTCCTAATTAAATATTACAATAAATATAGAAAAATATTTTAATTGAAATAAATGTTGGTCCTGTAAATTACACTTTTTTTTTTTCGTTTGACGGGCGAAGAGTCAGTATAGATTTTTTTCATGCTGGAAGAGAACCAAGTCTCTTCCTGATTCTTAGTAAAACGTGTCAGACCGGATTCAAACATTTAGTAACCAGTTCCATTCTAGGCAACATTTCGTGGAGAAGAACGGCTATCCTGAATTGTCCAGTTGAACCAGTTTTTAAATATTTCCGGGCATTGATCGGCGACAGATGCTCAAGCACCAAACCCTCGAAATTCAAACTGGTGAAATTTATTTTTTAATTCAAATGTCTATCTTAGTCGAGTGATATTTATCGACTTTGTAGAGGAATCTTCTCACTTTCGGTACACCCACCTGTGCGGCAGACAAAGCAAAATTCTCCTGGTTTTCGTCCTGCTGTCCTACTTTTTTGAAAAAGGTTTCCATTGAGATGTCTCAGGTAGACATCTGTGTTTGGCACTGACTTGACTTTACAGAAAGGGCATTCGCTTTTTAAAAATAATTTAAGAAGAAGAAATGTTATTATAGTTTTTCTTCAATCTTAAATTTTATTTTGAAGTTCAAATTCTCAGATGGTTCGACTGTAAGACCTTTCAAGTTTCAGTGATACCAATTTTTGAGGCTTTTGGAAATAATGAAAAATTTATTAAGTAATTTATTTTTAAATTGCGCTTTCAACTTTGAGAATATCCAGATTATGGTGCCCAAAGAAATTCAATTTTCAATTTCGCAAACGCTAGCCCCTAAATTTCTTCCTTTTGGTGAAAAAGTACTGCCACAGATTTTCAATAATTTTTAAATTCCTTAGTGGTTCCGAAAGGCCTTTTCAGGTTTGAAAATGCATTTTCTTCGTTTTAGATTTTTAAAGATACAAATTTGAGGCTAAAAAATTCTTTTGCCCCGAAAACGTATTTATACTTATTGAGAAAGAAATTCTAAATTTTATGAAACAAAAAAAAAAGCTTTTGAAAATATTATCGGGCTTAGAATACGAAAATTTGAAATTTCATTACATTGTTGGTTTGAAATGCCCCCTAAACATTTTTTTCTTGGAATATTATGCACAAGATTTTTTCTGAAATATAAAAAAAATATTCTACACAATGAATAAATTAAAAATATTTATAGCGGGTGACATAAAAAAATTTTGAACTTCGAATTACACAAAAAATACACATTTTTTATACTTTAAAGATTCCTTCAGTACTTTAAAATGTATTTTCAACTATAATTTTCCTGAAAAGGATGGAAGCTAGTTAATTAATGTCAATTATGATACGATTCAGCATTCTCATAAGTTTTGATAAGTTTTCCTTACCGATTTTTATTAAATTTTTCTAATTTCTAACCCGAAAAGTAACTAAAATTGACTAAAAGTGACTAATGTGCATTACTAATGTGACTAACGTTCTTTCGAATTTGAAAGACTTCAAAAGAATTCGATGATATTTACAGGAATTCAGAGTGAATTTAAAACAATTCAAGTTAGAGGAACATAAGGAAAATGAGTAGAAATCGATGAAATTCATAAAAATTCGAGTGAATTGAACTGGAGTGAAATCAGAAGAATTAAGGTGTTTCAAGAAAGTTCGACGAAATTCATATGAATTTCAGTGAATTGAACAAAATTTAAAAAATCAGAAAATGTCCATTTAATTGAGTAAAATGCGAGTATTTAGGGCGAATTCAACAGAATTTGAAAGAATTCACGATAAATCAATAAGAGCTAGAGGGAAATTCCTAATTAATTTAAATAAATTGGGAAAGATCAAAAATATTTGATTCCTTTCAATAAAACTGGAGTGAATTTAGAAGAATTCAGGATGAATTTAAAATAATTCATGTTAAATTCAAATAAATTGAAACGAATTTCATTGGTTTCAGTAAAATGGAAGTCAATTAAAAAGGATTCAAGGGGAATCAAGAGAATTTGATGAAATTCATAAGAATTTGAGTGAATAGAAAAAAAATCTTTGAATAAAAAAATTTCGATGAATTTGATGAAATTCATAAAAACTCAAGGCGAAAAAATCAAGTGAATTAAAAACAATTCAAAAAGATTCAAAAACTTATTGAATACATTAAATTTGGTGTGAATTCAAAAAAATTTGAGGGAATTCAAATG
Source organism: Melikaiella ostensackeni (assembly GCA_032362435.1). NCBI lineage: Eukaryota > Metazoa > Arthropoda > Insecta > Hymenoptera > Cynipidae > Melikaiella > Melikaiella ostensackeni. Next base: position 42,052,106 of record JAUMHM010000005.1, read on the forward strand.
AATTTGTCGAAATTCTTCAGGGTATAACCAGGTATAAATATTTTAAATTTATTCATTATGGAGAATATTTTTTTGATATTTAAGAAGAGATCCTGCGCATATCATTTCAAGAAAAAAATATTTAGGCTCCATTTTCCAAAATAGCATGGAATTGTAATAAAATTTCAAGTTTTCGTATTCTAAGCCCGATAATATCTTTAAAGTTTTTCTTTTTGTCCCATAAAATTTAGGGCATGTTCCTCGATAAATTAAAAATACTTTCTGCAAGTAAAATAATTTTTTGACCTTTAATTTTCATTTTCTAAGAACCAAAAATACAAAAATTGAGTTTCAGATTAAAATAGCCTAGCAGAAACTCTAAACAATTTTTCAAAAATAAAATAAAGTTTATGACAGTACTTCTCCACCATGAGGAAGAAATTTAGGGAAATTCAAAGAATTAGGAGTTTATCTACGACTCTTACAGTGAAACTTTTACAATTTTAAAATAACTTTAATATTGTAAAAAATCCTTCGGACGTTAAAGAGAAATTTATAAGATCTGGTTAAAAATAATTTGTTATAAAACTTTTTTGGTCTTGGGGAGCGTCCACATATTACGTGACGCTATTTTTAGTGACTTTTGACTACCCCCCCCCTCTTGTGACAATTTGTGACATTTTGGTGAACGTCACCCTCAAAATATCATGTGACACTGAAGCTGACCCCCTATTTCGAAATACGGAAGGAAGCACCAATTAATTACCTTTTTCTATTTTTTTAAAATGCTAACTGAAACTAGTTTTGGCTATTCAAATTACTTACCATACTATTATGCACATTATATCATTGTTTTTTTTATATTATCTAATATTTTATACTACATACGTCCAATAAACATAGAGTCGAGGAGTTAACCATTTTTGAAATGTGGTGTACACTTTTCATGAACTCTCGTGGAATCCCTGGAAATCTTTGCAATCCCGTGAGCTCTTTTGAAAATTTTGTGAAGTCCTTAAAAAAATTTCAAATCATGTGAAAATTCCCTGAAATCCTTTTCAATTTATGAATATCATACATAATCTCTTGACATCCCTTTAAAACGATAAAGTTTCCTGGAAATCCCTTAAAATCCTTTAAAAACTGGGGAAATCTCTTAAGATTCTTTGAGATTCCGTTGAATCTTTTAAAATCTCTTAAAATCTTTTGAATTCATTGGAATCGCTCTGAATCCTTTAAAATCCATTGAAATCCCTAAAAATCCTCTGAAATCTTTGCAAATCTTTTGAAATCTCATGAAATTTCTTCAATTCTCTTTAAACCTTTGAAATTTAATCAAAATCCCCTGACATCCTTTCAAATTCATAAAAATACTTCGGTATCTCTTGGAATCCTTCAAAATCCTTTGAAGTCCCGTGACTTCTTTTAAATTATTTCGAAATTTCTTAAAATCCTTTGTAATCTGCGGAAATCGTTCTTAATTCCTTAAAATTTTCAAAATCATAAAAGTCCTTCAAATTCCTTCGGTATCTCTTGAAATCCCGTGAAATCTCTTGAAATCTGATAAAAATCCTTGAAGTCCCTTTAAATCTTGTAACATCCCCAAAAATTTGTGATTCTCTCTGAAATGGTACTAGGTAATATCTTCAAATTCTTTAAATCTCTTAAAATCACTTAAAATCTGTGAAATCACTCCTAATTCTTTGGAATCATTTGAAATACACCAAAAAATTCTGTAATCCCTATAAATCCCTTGCAATCTCATGAAAACTCTAAAAATCTTTAGAAATCTCGTTAAATTCCATAAAAATTTTGAATTTCTTTGAAAAAAAGTAATTTTACATAATCGTCAATCGAACAATCAGCAATGAGTCAAAACTGTTTGATACTAGTATGAGAATACTTTGAATTAAATTCTTTAGACATTTTTTTTCGTTTGAGATTCAGTCTTAATATTTGGTGTTTAATGTATCGACATTTTCAATTAAATAGCTGGTTCATATTTTGGGCAAAAAATAAATACACGAAATTGATTGGCTTTTTTCTGTACCGGTCAGCAGAAGGTTTTTTGAATGAAATCGAAGATAAAGAATAGCCCAGTGTCCAGCATAGCAGGCACCCTTTAGGCTTGCTCTTGCGGAGTCATTAGACCACTGTGGATATAACAATGTCTCGCGTGCGGTCAGTTGATCATTAATAAGCAATTATTCTCCGCCTCATTAAGCGGCACAAGATCCTGCCTAACAAAGGCGAGCAGCGAGCATGTATAGACTGCACATATATGCATCATAATTACAAATACATGCAAATCAAGCAAGCAAGTTTATGTGTTGGTGTGCACAGGTACATAAGAAAATACAGAGGCAAGCTCTGTGTGCCTTTCTATTAGACCAAGCAGAGCCTGCAGGCATTGGCACCCCTCTATCCACATCTGAACCGGTATTGCAGTGTTCTGACCACTGGTCAGTCACAGGGATTAATTTTATTGGCGACGACGCTGTGCGGCTAACGGCTACTCAATATGTCGAGTCACTGATGGAAAATTGCACTGCAAATTTAGAAATTATAATTAGAACACACGCTAGACAATTTTATTTTTTATCATGTAATTTATTATGTACTGCCTGTTACGTGTATACGAGGGTAATTTGATAAGTTTGGTGAAAGAGCAAGTAAAAATTTTTCGTTTTGTAAAGTTTGCCTTTATTTCTCAACATCGTCTCCCTCAAGGGTTACACACTTAGTCCAGCTAGATTTCAATTTCTTCATTCCTTCAGAACAGTAAGATTTCTGAAATGCAAAATACGCATTTATGGCGTAGATTACTCCTTCACTGTACGAGAATCTTCCCACTGACCCAGGTCTTCAAGTTGGGGAACAGAAAGAAGTCGCACGGAGCCAAGTCTGGAGAATAGGGTGGATGAGGAATCAATTCGAATCCCAGTTCGTGTATTTTTGCCATTGCCATTGCAATTGCGTATGTGTGAACCGGTGCGTTACTGTGATGAAACAGCACTTTTTTGTGCGCCAATCGTGGCCGTTTTTCTGTAGCTCGGCTTTCAAATGGTCCAATAATGATTTTTAAAAATTTCTGTTACAGTTTGACCCTTGTCCAAGTAATCAATGAGGATAATTTTTTTCAATAAATTACTATTTTTGTTTTCTGTTTCTTTGAATACGTGTGATGTATCATTTTTCACGATTTTTCAGTGAAAATATCATTAGACATAGATACTTTGATATATAAACTTTCTTCACACCTCGCGTATTTTTTTGAAGAAAATAAGAATTTTTGAAACGGGATATATTTGTAACTTTTTTGGTACTTTAGTCCTATTTTAGCAGTACATTTTTGGGACAAAAATCCTATTAGCACTTGTGAAAATTTGGAAAAATAGAACTTTTCTAGTACTTTTGTCCCTATTTGGACTTTTAAATTTTTTTTAAAAAGTTGGTGCTTAAGTACTGATTTATCTCATTCCCGGTACTTTATCGGGACTTTATGTTTTCTAGGGTTCCAGGAGACCCCCATAAGTGAAAAATTGGATTTTGCGAGTTTTTGGCGCTAATAATTACTTTTTTGCGGTTTCTTTCAGTCCAAATTGTTTCTAATACATGATATATTACTTTCTACTGATAATTAGATGTTCAAATGATTTCTTAAAACAATTTATTATTATATTTAATAATATTCTCTTTGAATAATGCTAGAAAGTTGCGGTTTTTTTCTGGAATTTTCAACTTTTTGTCCACTTTTCATTTACAGTTATGTAATAATTAATAGAATTTAGCAAACATAATTGTTTAAACAATTCATTATTGTTTATAGCAGTTTTCTCTCAGAATAGAGTTAGTAAGTTGTTTTTTTTTCGAAAATTTCTAGTTTTCAGTTAGAGCGAGGCAATAATCAATTAAAGATAATAAAAATAATTGTTTGAACAATTTATTAATATATTTAATAATATTCTCTTTGAATAATGCTAGAAAGTTGCGGTTTTTTATGAAATTTTCCAATTTTTGTCCACTTTTTAACTTATGGTTGTGTAATAATTAATGCAATCTAACAGACATAATTGTTTAAGCAGTTCATTATTATTTATAACTATCTTATCCTATAATAATGCTAGGTAGTTGCAGTTTTCTGAAATTTCCAACTTTTTGTCCACTTTTCACATATTGAAGTAATAATTAATGAAAGTTAACAAACATTATTGTTTGAACGATTTGGTATTGTTTGTAAGTATCTTTTCTTAGATTAATGTTAGAAAGTTCCGGTTTTCTTCTGAAATTTTAAGCTTTTCTTCAACTTTTGAGATGTGAACAAATAATTAATGAGCATTAACACTAATCGTTTTTTAAAATAATTTTCCTTTTTTTTTGACTAAAGTATTTTTACTCTTTTGCTAATGTTTTAAAAATATTAATTTAAACAAAAAGGTTTCAAAAAACTAATTCTTGTTGATGTTCATTTATTATTTTTTCATAACTAAAAAGTCAAAGAAAGGCTGAAAATTTCAGGAAAAACCGCAAATTTCTAGCATTCACTAACGGTAGACAGTTATAAAAAAATAATACATTGTTTAAACAATTATATTTAATAACTTGCATTAATTATTACCTCACTAAGTGAAAAGTGGACAAAAATTTCTAAAATTTCAGAAAAAGCAGCAACTATGTAGCATTACTATAGGAAAAAATAGTTATAAGCGATTATAAATTCTTAAAACAATTATGTTTGTTATATTGCATTAATTTTTACCGTACTCTAAGTAAAAGGTGGACAAAAAGTTGAAAATTTCAGAAAAAACCGCAACTTTCTAGCATTATTCAAGGGAATATCATTTAAAATAATAATAAATTGTTTGAACAATTAGGTCTGATAACTTGAAATAATAATTACCTCACTCTAATTGAAAAGGTGAACAAAAAGTTAAAATTTCAGAAAAAACCGCAACTTTCTAGCATTATTCTAAGCAAATATTATTATAAATAATAATACGTACATTTTTCAAACAATTATTTTTGTTAAATTACAATAATTATTACCTCACTCTAACTAAAAAGTTGCAAAATTCGGAAAAATCGCGACTTTCCAACTCTATTCTAAGAGAAAATTGCTATAAGCAATAATAAATTGTTTAAATAATATATTTAAACATCTTATGCGTAGAAAGTAATATAATAGGTATTGGAAACAATTTGTACTAAAAAAAAATCGCAAAAAAATTATTATTAGCACCAAAAACTCGGAAAACCCAATTTTTAACTTATGGGATTTTTTGGGGACCCTATAAAATAGACTTGTGGGGGTGAAATTCAAAAGTAACTTTTGATTCCTATTCTATGGTTAATTTTGAAGAGAAATATTGGGTTTCAACTCGATAGACCCAAAATTGACGATTCTGAATAAAATTTACAAAAACGTCTTTTTTCTTATGGGAAATACGTGTTAAGCTTCATGGGACTTGCGGCACTTCTAAATATAATTTTTTTCAAAAAAAAAATAGGCATTTATTTTTTTTTGTTGATTCGAACAAATTTGGGGGCTAAGAACATGAAAATTTTAAAAAAAATGGAGCCAACCTAGTCAACAATCAATAGTTTGAAGGCGTGTTTTTTCAAGCTGACCTTTCTGACAAATTTATTGAATGAATATATGTGTAAAGGCGCACAGTGGAGCAAAAAAAAACGTCCATGGACAAATGTATTTTCAGAAGATAATTATTATGCGAATTGAACCCTTTTTTTAATGAAACCTCATAAAATTCCGCACCGAACTTTCACGGCGAATTTTCAAATTCAATTTTTTTTCAATAACAAAAATGAAAATGAAAATTTTTGACTATTGAAGTGTACCGATTTTTAAAAAATACTTGGATTCATTGAAAAATACCTAGAAAACATGGAGCAACTATCCAAAAAAGATGTCCAATAGCAACGCAAATGTTTAAAAATTTATTGAATTTGTTATAAACTAATAAGTCACTTGGTTCACATTAAATTTGAACAACTTATGGACAAAAAGAGTTTTTTAGTTGAATTAATAAGAGTTCATGAATAATTTCTCATTTTATAAGCAAGTTTTATAAATAATTGTCCACATCGGGTATTTATAATGGAATAAATAAAGTTTTTTCTACAAAATCGATCATATATTACCTCAAAATGAAACCTGAGTATTATATTTGGTCATCTAATAAAAATGGATAATTGTTTAAACAATATTAATTAACAAATGCACTATTTGGCTCCTTTTGGACGTACAAACTTGGTTCTTTCGACGCAATCAACTGTAAATAACTAACTTATAAATTTTTAAGGACGTTTCGATGAAAATAAATAATTTTTATTGTAAATGACAATTGTTCAAACAAATTTTTATCATGTTATGTATTTATAAAAAAAAATCCACTTTTCAAGGACTTAAGAGCTAATTATTTAGCAAAGACTTCTTGCTATGAATTGCTAACATTTGATAATTGTTTAAACAAACCTAATTAACAAATATATTATTTCGCTATTTTCCAGCACATAAACTTTGTTCTTTTAGCGTAATCAACTGTTAATAACAAATTTTTAAACTTTTTTCAGATATTTCGATAACGATCCACTATTTTATTGTTATTGACAATGTTATAAACAAATTTTTCTCGGCTAATGTATTTGTAAACTAAAAATTGCATTTTCTTGTGAAATATACTTAAAATAACTTAGCAACAATTCCTTGCTATCAGTTGATAACAACTGATGATTTTTAAAGAAAGTTAATTACTACTCGAACTTTTTTGGTTTACGGAATGGTTCGATTTACTTTGAAAATAACCTTCTATGATAAAATAATCGGAGTTAGTACTACTCGGCAGATACATAGTTAAATTATTAATAACAATAAAAATAGTGAATCGTTATCAAAGTACCTAAAAAAAGTTTGAAAATTTGTTATTAACAGTTAATTACGTTAAACAAAGTTTCAATGCTAAAAAATAGCCAAATGATGCATTTGTTAATTAAGTTTGTTTACATAATTATCAAATGTTAGTAATTCATAGCAAGAAATCACTGCTAAATAACTAGCTGTTAAGTCCTTGAAAACAGTAGAATTTCATTCATAAATACATAACAGGGTGGAAATTTGTTTAAAAAATTGTTTACAATAAAAATTATTTATTGTCATCGAAGTGTCCTCAAAAATGCTAAAGTTAGTTATTTACAGCTGATTGCGCCGAAAGAACCAAGCTTGTACGTCCAAAAGTAGCCAAATATTGCATTGGTAATTAATATTGTTTACACAATTATCCATTTTTATAGGATGACCAAGTATGATACTTAGGTTTTATTTCCAGATAATATATGATCGATTTCGTAGAAAAAAACTTTATTCCATCATAAATACCTGATATGGATAATTGTTTATAAAACTTGCTTATAAAATAGTAAATTATTTATGAAAATTCATTAATTCTACTAAAAAACTGGTACACTTCAAAAGTCAATCTTTTTTTTTATTTTTGTTATGAAATGAGAAATATAAAAAAATTTCAAGTATCCGCTCTGACAGTTCGATGCGGAACTTCATTAAGTTTCATTTAAAAGAAAAAAGTTCTATTTGAATAATAATTGTCTTCTGAAAATCAATTGGTCCACGGACGTTTTTTTTGCCCCACTTTGCGGCGCCGGGCTCAAACCTGTCTGACCTACAAGGATAGAAAATCAATACACGTCGCAAGGACAAATGATCTGAGACTTTGCTATCTTTGCTAATTACTAAAATTCTCCAGATTCTAGAATCGCGTGCATTGTTTCAACTATCGTTCACAGCCTTACTGGAAAACTTTATGCCCGAGAATAAATTCATAAATCTCAGCTTCAAAGTCGATTAAAACAATCTGATTATCAGATTAAGTCCAGTGATGGAAAGTACATACACTCATTTCTCGTTACTGTGCCAGCCTCAGGTTAGGGATGGGCGATTCTGGATCGATTTTTGAAAGATCGATCTTTTTCACTCAAAAGATTGATCTTTTGAATCGATTCTTTACGAGTCGATTTTTTATTGGATCGATTCTTTAGCCTCAGATCTAAATAACATGAATATATAAATCTACAAACCATTATTAAATAGTAACAATAAAGAATAAATAGACTTACAATCTGAAACAATAACAAGTTTAGTATAAAAATAACGTCTTTCTTAAGGCCATGTGATACTTCGACGAAAAAATTGTTATTGATTTATTTTCGATTTTTAATTTCTTACGTGCTTTCTTACGTGCTTTCATCTATTTTAGCAATAATTAATCTTATATTAATTATCTGTGAAAAGCAACGCGCATAGACGTATGCGGTCATACTCTCTACAGTTTACCAAATTTTCAGTGCTAAATTATTTATATTTTTGACATAAACTGCAAATACTTTAAGCGTATATGATCCTTATGTTAAAGTGTGTAATACTTCCTTTCAGAAGGAGGTATGAAGTCCGGAGAAATAGCAAATGCAGTTCTGTATATGATCGCTAAAGATAACTTGCCACTAACACAGTAGAAGAAGAAGGTTTTAAATATCTGATGAAGACAACTGTTCCCTTATATTCTATACCTTCAAGAAAAACAATTACGAGACGGATGGAAGAAAAATATGACTTTCTGTCGGAGTGTGAAAAAAAGAAACTTGAAACTGTTGATCATTTTTCGATCACAGCTGATTTATGGACCGATACACTGAATACTGTCACGTACTGGGGGATGACTGCACATTACGTATTTGAAAATGAGTTACAATCCACGACGAGTGGGGTAACAGAAATGACTGAAAGACACAGCAGTGAAGTTATTGGTAAATGGATGAAAGCTGTTTTGGATGAATGTCAGGTTGAAGATTCAAAGGTTGTTGCGTTTTCAACTGACAATGCATCTAACATCGTTAAAGTAGTTCATGGTGCGTTTGGGGCAAGCAGACATCTCCCGTGTTTTGTGCATACACTAAATTCAACTGCCACACAGACAACTGACTTTACAGATGCTAATATATTGTGTTCTAAGGTTAAAAGTGTTTGTTACATTTTTCAAACAATCTACGACTGCTGTGAATGAGTTGCGAAAATTCAGTATCCTTAAATTAATACAATGCGTCGACACCCGTTGGAACTCTACCTTAAAAATGCTAGAAAGATTTATTCTATCGTCAGATAAAATTAGTCCGATTTTGTTGAAAATGTTGAATTCGTCTCCTATGCTAACTGCAAATGAACTACACCTGGCTACAGAAATTGTTGAGATATTGCGTCCTTTCGAAGCCTTAACAAAATAAATCTGCGAGGAGCTGTATGTTACAAGTAGCAAAGTTATTCCTATCATCAGTTGTTTGAAAAAACAAATTGAATCACTTCGACAAAAAACACAAACTGCGCTAACTTTAATAGAAAGATTGCAATCCAAAATTACAAAGATATTTGGAAAGATAGACAGCAATCGCATTTTGGCGGTTTCAACAATACTCTGGATCCTCGATTTAAGCGACTACACTTTCAATCGACACAATTAATCGGTTGTTCACAAGCGATTAATTATATTTTTAAATGCATGAAAGAAATTAACCATTTAAATAAGTCTGTGGACACGGAAGTTGAAGGTATTCTTGGACATAACAGTCTAGTACAGATAACTCCAGTAATTTGTGATCACATCACGAAAACCTGCTGAGATTTCAAAATACAGTTTTTGAAGAAAGAAGTCAAGATGACATGCGAACTGATTTACAACATTACCTGAATCAACCGTTGGCAAAACTCAAAGAGAACCCAATGTACTATTGGTCTAATCAATACAGGGAAATCTACCCAACTCTCAGCACTATTGCCAGAAAATTCTTGCCAGTCGTCGCAACTTCTGTACCATCCGAAAGATTATTTTCTAGAGCAGAAAATATTTTAACGGATAATAGGAGCAGACTTTCACCAGCCCATATGCAAAAACTCTCACTATCAGCCAAAGATCGGTATTTGCACTGATTGTAAGATCTTACTACAAAATATGTTACTATATTGTAATATTTTTATATGAAAAATGAACAATGTCTAACTGTCGATCTTTAATCATTTTATTTAAACTTGAATAAATGTAATTATTTGTAGGTAAATATACACTATTTAGGGCATTTTTACATCGATCTTAAAAGATCGATTCTTTCAAGATCGATTCTCCTGATTCGATTTTTTTGCAGAATCGATTTTTCGAGAGAATCATGTCTTCAGATTGCCTTTCTTTCTTTTTCTTTCATTTTCTTTGCCTACATGATAGTAGTTTACCCACCAATTTAGAGACTTTACTACCATCCCTCCCCAAACTACAGGGGGTGAAATTTTCATCTCCCAGACAAAACGGGTATTTTCAAATGGTCTTAACTTTCTTTCTACAAATGCGAATTGAATTTTCTATAAGTGATTTCTGAAAGGGTTTTTCATGACCTCTCATTCTATGAAATCCATTGCTATTAATTTTTAATTTTTATAAACAAATTACCATGTAAAATGTTTATTTAACATTTTCTACTCTTCGGATGCTTTCCATTTTGTTAAAGTATTCTCAAACGAAAGCTTGACTTTTTTCCGATAAAAATGTTGATCGACATTATGGGGGTCCGGCTAGTCCAACCGGGGACTTGGCTGTATGCATAATTGTCAAGCGAAGCTGCACTAAATTCATCATAATTTATTTAGTTCGACTTTTTTTCGCGCATTGTTTGCTTCTCTGAACTTCAGGCTTTTTGACTGTCTTCGGAAACAGATCGCGTTCTGTTGCGAATAAAGTTTTTTTCAGTTGCAATTGTCCGTTTTTGTTTGGAATGAATGCGTAGTATTTTGGGATGCCGGGAATTGTAATTCCTTTAGTGAATCTAGTTTATAGTTATTCGGTCATCTCTATGTGATCTTTTTCCAAACTGAAAAGAATTACTGTTTCCTTTAAATGATTTTTAGCCCATTCGAATAACTCCATCGCAGTTGGAATTGTATTCTGTGCTGAGCGCTGTAAGCTAGCTTTTGCCGCAAGTCTTTTCAAATTTCCACCAATGTCGTTACCTGGACCTTTTCCATGTGCAGTTGCTTTGGAATGTGTTTCTGCAGAAATTCCAAAATCTTTTTCTGTGATACAAAAGATTGCTGAAGGCATATTTATTTTTAAAATGCTGTGCAGCTCCGCCTGTCACATAAATTTTGTTGACAACGCTGAATTTCTTCTTGAGGTACTCAGTGATGCGCTTTTGAAATGTACATACAGCTACAGTGTCATGACTTAAACAATCCGAGATGATTGCCATGCTAAAATGCTTCAGTGCGTTTCCTTTTTTGTAATAAATAACTACTGTAAATATAGTAGCTTCATTATTATTCCAATGAAAAGCTTGTGCAGCATTTTGCATGATGAAAGCATAATTTTCAGCAAAGTCATGTGAAATTAAGGACTCTCCTTCTTTTAGTATAACTTGAAGGTGCTTTAGAAACAAACCTTGTTGTTTCGCATAAAATGCGTGCGGCTTCAGGTTTTTAAGTTTAGCGCAAAGTTCTTCCAGGAAAGCAATCAGGATCTGGTATTTCGGTCTTCAAAGTGCTTCTATCAGTTTGCTGCCCAACTTGATATGTCACTGTGTCGAAACTATTCACGTCCAATAAATTAATCAGGTACTTTTCAAAATTTTCAATATCAGGACAAGATTCGCATTCGTTAAAATGACAAGCATCAACGGGTTCACTGCACATGATTTCTTCCAGGCAGTCGTG
>JAUMHM010000005.1:42063960-42081392 GCA_032362435.1 Melikaiella ostensackeni
AAAGAAGTCGCACGGAGCCAAGTCTGGAGAATAGGGTGGATGAGGAATCAATTCGAAGCCCAGTTCGTGTATTTTTGGCATTGAGACAATACTTTTCTGTGCGCCAATCGTGGCCATTTTTTTGTTGCTTGGCTTTCAAATAGTCCAATAATAATGCATACTACGTTCCTGTTATAGCCTTACCCTTTTTCAAGTAATCAATCAGGACAATTCCTTGCGAATCCCAAAATACTGTGGCCATCACCTTCCTAGCTGACAAAATAGTCTTCGCCTTCTTTGGTGCACTTTCACCAGGCAGTACCCACTGCTTTGACTGCTGCTTTGTCTCGGGTGTATAGAGGTGGATTCAGGTTTCGCCCAGAGTCACGAATCGATGCAAAAAATCCCGCAGATTCCAATTAAACTTCGCCGAACACTGCGCTAAAACGACTTTTTGGTTGCGCTTTTAATCAGGAGTCAGCAATCGCGACACCAATCATGCACACACCTACTTAACCTCCAGTTCGTCATGCAAGATGTTAAAGACTCGTTCGGTGGAGATGCCGACAGCCTTAGAATTCTCACGCACCTTGATTCGGCGATCTTCCATAACCATGTGATGAATTTTTTTCACCATATCTGATGAGCAGACTTCAATTGCGCGTCCAGAGCGCGCTTCATCTTTAGTTGTGGTTCGACCACGCTCGAATTCGTTTATCCAAAAATAAAAAGTTTTCGACGAAGGAGCAGACTCTCCGTGAACTTCGTCTAAATCGGCTTTGATTTGCGCAGCTGTCCAATTTTTCAAATAAAAATGTTTTATCACTGCATGGATCTCTTTTTTCTCCATTTTTTTCGAAAACTACTGACACGATCACTTCAAACGTATGCCAAACGCAAACTAAGCATCAGTTTTTGCTAAAGCTTCGTAGAGGTTAGTTTGAAAAGTGATTTTGTCCTGGCCGTATACTACAAAGCTCATTTTGACGCCATCTAGCGGAAAATTTATCTTACTTATCAAACGAATCTCGTATGTAAGTAGATGATCTGGGTGTTCCGAATTTAAGATTCCTGTTAACTAGATTTACCGACATTTCGAGCAATCGAGATTTCGTTCCCGTGTTAAATTTAAAAGCTTCTTGATAGATGAGGGAGGTTATTATCTTAAGTTCTGATCGAATCGAAAAAATCCGATTCGACTGAGCGTGTCAGTCGTGAGTAGAATTTTCGACACCGACTCAGATTAGATTGAGTCAAAATTTTCGAAACTGACTCCAGTTAAGATTGAGCAGAGTATTATTGAACTTATACTTTTATACCAAAGCACTTTGCTGGGCGTGATGCAATTAAATTGATTAAATTCGTTTTTTAAAAGCTACTAAACTAATTGAACGCATCTGTATTGGGTACGGGCATGACCTTGATATTTACTGGATATGACAGGTAGCGCCCACAGCGGCGAAAACCTGAAATCCCCGATGGATGAATTCGTGTTGTTTCTACGTATATTTCGAAAATTGATGTCTACTGATAATGAGAATTTAATTACGGAAAAACAAGAGTGCCTATAAGGAAATTTATAAAATCAAGATATATGAAAAAAAACTTCAGCCCGAGTTTATCGAAAATTTATAGTTAAATTGAATTTTGAATTTTTCTGCTTGTGACAGGCCTTCTTTCGGAATACAATACATATTTTAACAATTTGAACATTTCTGTTTGTTTTTCTTAAAGCAGATTCGAAAGAAGTTCGACAAGTTATCGTTTTAAGTGGGAAAATGATATTACTTTCGATTATTTATAATTTATAATTGTGAATAATGCGAGTTATGAGATTTGGAGGTTATATGATGCTCATCATTATTATGATCATATTCGGAAATATTTTTAAGTATATTTCGTTTAAATTAAAATTATATTTATCTTACACTAGTTGCCTTGAACATTTATTTGAATACTTTTTCAGAAAACACTCATAGTTTGTTCGTGTGAACAGGTTTGAACTTGAAAACTTATTGGTTAGATAGCAATGTGTGACACGATCATGTGTGTTCGATATTCTTCATATTCACGCAAAAATTGCGAACTTCACTTTTAATCTATATATGAAATAAACCCCAAATTTGCAAGTTTTTCAATTTCAAGATTCAATAAGGTATGCATTCTAACCTCAAAGTCTCTGTCAACTCGCGCTACTTCCAAGCCTTCCAAACTTCCAATTATAGATCGTAAATAACCAAATATATCATTACTTACCCACTTAACACGGAAGTTTGTTTAACTTAAAACGATTTAAAAATTGTTAAAATATGTGTTGTTTTTCGAGAGATGTCACAGGAAAAAGAGTTTCGAAATTCAACTCAGCTAATATCATCAATATCTTTCGATAAAATACGGGCAAAATTTTTTTTACAAATCTTGTTTTAATGAATTTCACTATAGGCACTTCCATTTTCCCATACTCATATTTCTATTCTCAGTAGAAATTTATTAATAAAAAAATCACATGTAAACAAGAGGAATTCATTCATCATCGATTGCGATTTTCATACATTAGATGGCGCCAGGCTATTTCCGTGGCCGTACACAAGATCATAATTAAATTTATTTATTAATGCTGGATAAGAACTAATTATTGAAAATAATATTAAATTATTGAGCGATTTGCATGCAATCTTTTAGAATTGAAAATTGATAAAAAGTAAAAACTAATGAAAAATAATTTTCGTAAATAAAAATAAGTCTTCAAGCCTTATTAATCATAATAAATTTTATTGTATCTATCTAAGAAGGTTAATGAAGAAATGAAGTTTCAAGTAATAAAAATTGATTTTTATTGAATCTTGCTGACATAGATTCTTATTGTATTACGCCCAGCGAAGCTGAAAATGAATAACCATTTTGACCATAGAGAAAGCAATTCTTATGAAGTCTCAGTTTTTTTATTTTATCATAAAAGCCGTATATTTTTTAATACAGTCACTGATTGGTAGAAGACTAGAAGCTACTCAGCAACTCAAGATCGCTGTAATATGTAAAATATTATTAATTAAACTCTCAATTTTCTCAGAAATAAGGTTCTTAAACCACATTATTTATTCACCAATCTGAAGAGCAGATAATATATTATTCAGAAATTCTACTGTTGTGAATCACGCAACAACCCTATTCAATAAATGAAAGTTTCATTCAATCTTAATAAACAATGGCTTATTATATACTGCCGTGTTGAGGAAAAACTTACGTAAGTGACTTTGCGATTACGTTTTATCTTCTTATACCTGGCAATAGTAAAGACGACCTAAACGAAAATGTCACTTACGTAAGATTTTTCTTAGCATGACAGTATAATTATATACACGATGAATTTTGATAAAAAGAGTCTGCTTAGAATATGTTGAATAAACAAATTATTTTTAACAGAATGCAACGAGTAGAATTGTACAGAACGTTTCAAAGAAAAAAATGAGCCATTGTTTACTGAGACTGAATAAAAATTAAGATATGTTATAAAGAGGTTTTAAAGAACACCAAATGTCAAATAACTATTGTCAGAAAAATAATTTTGGCTAAAAACTAATTTTTTTCTACAAAATGTATTGCTGCCGCTTCCAAAATGCCCTGAAATTGATTTCGGGTATATTTTTTGTACTTTTATCAACCGTTTTTCAGTTTGAGGTTATGTCAATGTGTCGATCTCTTGAGTCGATTGGAAAAGTCGTCTCATGACTAACGCGCTGAGTCGAATCGGATTTTTTCAGTTCAATCGCAGCTTGAGCCGATGTCGAAAATTCGACTCACGACTTAGTTATTATTATAGTGTGTGAATTTTAATAATTTCCTAATCATTTCAAACACTAAGAGTAGTTTTACTAAAATTTTGGCACAAATAGCCGAATTTTTTCGTATGACTAGCAGGAGCTGGAAAAGGGGGCCATTTTGACCGAAATTTCAGTATGAATAGCCAGCATTTCTTCACTGTTTAAAATGGTGAGTCTCGACGCTCTGATTTTTTGAGGTTCGATGCGATAAGGATACTCACTACCCACAAATTATTAGCTTAATCGAAATGTATAATAATTAGTGATTCCAGAACATTTCCTTGAAATACCTCATGTTGATAAAATTCAAATTGAAACAAACTGCAATTTTTTCAAATTACATTCAACTTTTTGCAAAATATAAGAGTCGCCTTTTTTATTTGCTCAAAAATTTTTTTTCTTGAAAATACTCACTTTTTTAGAGTGTCAAAGGGTATTTCTGGGTAAATTATACATTCCGACGAAATTTCAGAAAGCTGTTGTCCATCGCTTCTAAATCTGAGAAATAAGTAGTATAAGTAGTGAATAGTATCTCATCTCAGGAATAAATATTATTCGAGAAAAACTATAATCTATTTTTCAATTTACTTTTTTATTCCTGTATTTATTATTCACTTATTCGTTTTCCGTCCATAGCGCGAAAAAAAAAATGAAAACGGCATCAACAGGAGAGAGGTTCAGAATGAATAATGGTAGTACTAGTATTAGTTCGAGAGTGAAAGGAGCTTGAAAGTTGAAAAATTACACCTCATATATTGAAAAGGTCCCCATCTGAATATAGTCGTGCAAAGCGCTGCTTAACTTCGTTGATCGAACGAAAAGCCTTAAGCAATTCCATGGATATAATCATACTCATATTGGAATACAACATATTGGTATATCACCCTTCTAGAATTGCCGCTGGCTCGCATTCGTCGATGGCGGGGTCCAAGGAGCCGAAAGAGAGGATTGGCGCTGGCTCGCATTCGTTAATGAGGGGGCCCAAGGGCCCAAAAGAGAGGCTCGTGAGCTCAGCGGAGTTCAGCAGTTCCTCTTGGCTATATCGTAGAATTTCTTGGAAGAGCCTTATGGTCATAGCAAGCCAGTTAAGTGTATCTTTTTCACTTTTATAAGGTGCCGATCTCGTTTTTTTTTTTATTTCGGATACTCTTATCTTTTCATTCCGTTAAGGGAAAGAGGATCATAGTAAATATATCTCCACATATATTATATAATGTTTAAAAATGTTCGAGATTTTAACATTTTTATCATGGTCAAGGTTTGAAATTCACAAAATTTCTAGAAGAAACTATGAAAAAAGGTGTTTTCAACTTTTTATTATGAAATTGAAGATATCCAGGCGAAAAAATTATATATAGTGGAAAAAATTATGTTTATTTTTTGTTGTTCTGCACATTATTTGTATAAAACGAATGAGAACTATACGTAATTGTTTCCGCCATGTATAATTTTTTCGCCTGGGGTACCACTTGTCGAAGACACATACAAGTGTTAAAATATTCAAAAGTTTGAAACATCAACATTTAAAGTTGTTAATGATTAATGATTGAAACTGGATTGTGATTATATAACTTAAGCATCGAGATTTTTGAATTTTTGTTCATAATATAAGGAAAAATAAAACGTACTCATGATGTTAAGGGGTAAAAAATTTCATTTTCGTAACGGGTCGAGCAGAATACCAGAAGTTTGGAATATATTGAAATTTTAGGAAAATATTAATTCAGTTTTTTGAAAATAGGAATCATTTTCGATTATTGCCAAGCTAAGATAATTTAAACCCTGAATTTTCCGAACAAATAGTTCAATTTATAGATAAAATACTTTTTAAAGTGTTATTATGTATAAGCAATAGAACACATAATTTTAGTAGGTCTTAATTACGATAAAATTGGATAAAAACAAAGAGCGAAGAAAGAGACCATGACATATAGGGCCAGACCATGAAGTTCGGCCAGAACATGGTATCAAAATAATATCAATTACATAAGAAAATAATTTTTAAAATTTTTTATGTTTTCTACATGAGTTTTTGCTAGCGTACACTGTAAAAACAAAGTATTATTTTAGGGCTCATTTCAGGTATTAAAATAAGACTCAGAAAAAACAGTCTCGAGTGGTACTAAAATGAGACCACTGGTAGGAACTCAGAGTCATTTGTTTTCCATTGAAAATAACAGGATGAAGTTATCCTGTTCAAAAACAAAACACGCAAAAAATGATTTCGTTAAAAAAAAGATCTCTAGTTTTTACAGTGTGACATGATCACACACGTTTCAACGTTCTTGGTAAATTATTAATGAATTTATTGTAAATAATTATCAGACCATGATGATTACTATGATGCTCTGTTCAGATTCGTTATTTAACAAGTGTTAATGAAGTCAAATTGCAGCATATGGTGAGATCAAGTGATTTACAGGTTTAGAAAATCATGAAATTCAAATTTATCAATCCTGTAGTGTGTGGCCAATGCTTAGGCGCGTATTTTTTAAAAATAACTACTTTTTACGCATAGACCAGACCATGGCATTAAATATAAATTTTTTCTTTAGTACGACGACGGCCCCCATCCGAGTAGAAAAAAGAGTTGGTACGTTTGGAACACTTTGACATTTTGAATTTTTATCGTCAAAAGGGAACACGAATGTCAAAATTGATGTACACGTCTCAATACTGTAGCATTTGATGATCCTATTTATTTATTTCAAATAGGACATATTGTCCCTGCATTTCTACATAAAGGAAAATAATATAATCCTACAATATGTCCAAAAGATACCGACATACGGTATGTCTCGGACACGAGATAGGAACATTTGGGACACTAGACAAAAAGCATAGAAGCAGGACATTTCCAATAGCTATTAAGGTTTTAGTGTTTAAATATATAAAAAAGGAATGTAATGAAGTAGTTCTTTCGTTGATTATGATTACCAAATAAAAAAATATTCAAAAGTTTATTTAGCCTCATAAAAATTTGTTTGTCACATACAATAATAAGCGGCTTCACATTAATTATCTTCAGTACATAATTCTATTTAACATTAGAGGTATTAGGTATCAAATTTTTGAAGGGAATTTGTGAAATTTTTTATTTTTATGAAAAACGAAAATTTTTCAAGTTTGGGATAGAAAAGAAGACTCAATCATTTAAAATCTTATTAAAAATTCAAATTTGTATGTTTACAAATTGTGAAATAATTAATTTTAATTAAATTGATTTCAATTACATTTATTAATATCTTTTTTGCAGTAAATAATAAATAAACTTACCTTTAGACGAAGTATTAAAAACCATAACACAGTGAAGGTTACATTTTTCCACTAACAAATATGAAAACTGTCAGTGACATTTGAGAATAGGTTAGATTATCGATTGCGATGTTGTCCAACACGCATCGCAAAATATTGTTCCAAATATAGCGTTTCAATATTTTTCAGATATGATTAAGGTAAATGTCCCAGTAGTGGTTTGGTTAGGGGAAATTGAAGTTTGATACGGTATTATTACACAAACAAATACGAAATTGACGTCTTTTTTTGTAGAGAGCATTTAGTACTTGGAAAACAATATTTACATTACACCACAACCATTTTTTATTTTAATATTTATTAATATTAGTTTTTGTCACTGTATGACTATATTTGTCCCAGTAATGGTTATACTTGTCCCTGTAATGGTTATAATCTTGTCCTAGTAATGTTTCAGTCGAGCATGAAATGCAGGATATGTATTATAGAATATAGAGTGTTTATGATCAAAATACTATATTTTTATCTAAAATTGACATGTATTTGAATCTTTTCAACACAATATATGTTATGAATAACACATAAACAAGAAATAAATCTTTAAGATCACATTCAAAATATTTGGAAGTAAAATATTTTCTCTGACGACTATAAATTTTCTTTCTTTAAACGGTAAGAAAAGCATCGCACTGAAATTAAATAAATAGAGAATTCTGGATTGAAAAACATGAGACCAATCGTTTTTCAGCTAATGTATCCATGACTGGGACAAGCTACTAGATGACGTGTCCGAGTAATGAACATATGCGTTTGTTTATGAATTCTCATTCATATATATGAATAATTTACTTCCGAATATTCGTTGAAGCGTATAATATCTTTCCAACGTACTTAGATTAATATACACAGATAATTATTAATGCAAGACGGAAAGGCACGTTGAAGTGTTATAACTTCTAGTCGGTGAGCGACGCGTAAGATGTGAGGGAAACAGCGACATCTCAACTTTGATAAGTTAAAATAAATATTTGAATTTGAATAAAGAATTGAAAAAAGCAATTCGCGAATGCTTTCTTTTTATTGAGAACTTTTGTCATTAAAAAATCGAAGGTCTTATTTACAAAATTTTGTATTTTCTCTCAGCTATAACCATGACTAAGATTATAACCATTACTGGGACATTTACCTTAATTCTCAAAGCTCATACAAATCTTATCTTTTTTTTTTGAATCTAGCAGGAGTTTCGTTAATAATATAACTATACTATGAGACTCAAATTCATGCGATAAAGAAATCTTAAAAGAGAGAAGACACTGAAATATCGTAAACTCAAACTTTTACTTTCAGACTTGCAAAACTGATTTTTATGATTTTTAGGTAATGAAAAATTCCTTTCATGTTGAATTTTTTGACAAACTTCACTGAACTCAAAAGAAAAATATATTTAAAAAGAAAAAAAGCTTATACTTGATGTTATATTTTTTAATTGACTTGTCCCAGAGGTACTGATGTCCCAAACGTACCAAATCTCTCTTATAATCGAGCCAAGCGTTGCTTAACTTTTCTGATCGAACAAGAGGCCTGAAATATTTTTTCTAACACAGAAAAGATTGTTGTTTATAAGCGAAATTGTTTAATATTATAATGTTTGTCACTGACAAGATTCTTTACTTGTAAATTTTTTTCTAATTTGACATATTCAATTTTTAAAAATAAATATCGTAACGGCTGAAATCGCATTAAAAAATAGTTTATCATCAAAATGGTTCATAAATAAATAAAAAGATTTGTAAACTAATATACTTTTAAAAAATTGGATATAGTAAAGTAGTAAAGGGAATCTTTACATCGACAAAATGAGGAGATGTGTATGGCATGGCAGACATGGAGGAGAAGATAGAGAGGAAAGGAAAAGGAGGGAAAATATTGGGAACAGGAAAACTTTATGATGAGTCTGATAATGAGAGTGTTCGAAGAGTATGCGAGAAAAAAAGATTTAAGGGTGAATGTGAGTAAGAATATGATGATGTATTTTAGAAATAGAAAGTGTGGAGTAGAGTACGAATGAAAGATAAATAGAGAGGTGGTGGAGAAGTTTTGCTACCTTGGATTCTGGTTCGAAGCAGGAGGAGGAAACGAGCTGCAGGTGAGAAAGAGATTGAAATGTGCGAGTAAAAGGACAAGTGTAGGATATGGGGAAGAGAAGGCTGAAGGATGACTGGATGATGAGAGTGTGGATGCTCGGCGTACTAGTGTGGTCAGCGGTGAGTTAAAGAGTGGAAATTTTAGGATGAAAAGATCATAAAAGTTTGGAAAGGCTGCATGACAGGTTCTTGCGTTGGGTCATGTTAGAGAGTTAGAGCTGCCCAGGTTATATGGAAGAAATTGGACGAGCGAAAATGGTGGTCAAGCAATTGAAAAACTCTTGGAATTTTGAATAGAAACTAAGAAGATTATGGACAAAGAGAGGAGGGTAATGTGGGACGTTTTAAGTGGGAGGAAGAGAGGTGCAAAATGAGGTTTGAATATTGAATGTGGTATGTAAGTGAGGGGTAGAGAATAACAGGGAATAGAGGAGGAGATGAGGGCAAGGCAAGGAGAGGAAAGATGGAAAAAAATTTCGGAGTCAAGTAGGATGGGGAAGAGGTAGGGGGAGTCGGAGTACCTGAAAAAGGATAAAAAGGAACGCAGGTGGAATACAGTGGTGAGATTCAGAATAGGTGAGGGGATAAGAGTATGTAGACATTGGATGAGCAAAGAAGAGAATCTTTGAAGAGTATGTAGGTATGAGCAGGAATCATGGTTGCATGTGTTAGAGTAGTGTGCAGGTGACGAAGAGAGAGGGGAAAGTATGGAGGAGAGAATAAAGTGGATTTTGAATGGAACTGGTCAGTATGAGGAATGGATGAAGAAGCTGGAATAGTTGAGAGAGAGAGAGAAAGAGAGAGAGAGAGAGAGAGAGAGAGAGAGCTGGTTGCACGGGGTAGGAAAAGCTAAAAAATGACTCCTTAAGAAGGAGAATAATGAAGTAGTGTTGCGGAAAACAACTAAAAATTTTAGATTGGTAGTGGTAAGAGGGAACGGAAAACCACGGCAAATTCGTAAGCGTCTAGGAGTAAGATAAGTGGTTAAGTCGATATGTAAAAAATAGTTGACAAGGTAGTATATAAGGACTGTAAATAAGAAAACATGTAATGTCTCAAACCCGTAAAAGGCAGAGAGTATAAACAGAACAAAGAAGCAGTAGTATGAATAATAATTGTTATATAAATAATTCTTTTAAATTAAGGTAATTTCTTCAAAAACATTCTTTTCTCTATTAAAAAATTTCATGAGTAATAAAATTGCCATTCTTGAAAGGTTAATTCAGTTTCCTCCAACACCTTTCTCTTTCTTTTGATAATACATCAAACAGATAGTCGGATGAATCTTATAGATTACTTTCTTTTTAGAATACTTTCTCTAAATATATTTCAACTTGTACAATTTCTTGAATTCCTTCTACTTTTATTAATTTGCAGTACGTCTATCAGATGTCAGTGGCGTTCTTCATGGGTCCCGTAAATTTCTATGCGAATACGAGTCTATGCTATGTGAAGCTTCATGTGCTCGTTCGTATGTAAGTATGATGAGAAAGGGTTGAGGGATGAGGCATTGAGGCGCATGCGGAGAGTAGTCGCGCGAGCTTATAAGTAAAGTTTGTTCGCAACTTATAATAGGGACGCCTCCATCACGAGAAGGATGAGGTACAAGGTTTGAGGTCAGGTTACTCCGCGCAGACGAACTTGCACGGTAATAGACCTTGCAGGTGCAATCTATGGTTGGAGCAAATTGCAAAGAGGACGCAGGACGAGGTTATCGATGGCGCAAGGATGTACTTGCGAGTCTACCTAGACTCCTAGACGAGTCCCAACTTACTTCCGAACATTATGTCACTTTACACATCCTTTAGTAACTACTTTCGTCAAAACAAATCAGATATTAGGGAAAAAAAAACTTTTTTGATAGGCCGTGTCTAGGTTCACGGAAATTCGGTGAAAGTAGAACAAATATTTTCGGTGAAGTAATATGTTTTTATGTCCGAAGTTCGAAATCGGTACACTTTTTTAATTTTATATTAAAATTGACCGTCTATGTTCGTAGGGAGGTCCGGATCATGCCAACTCCCGACAAGTCACATTTGCGACATGTCACATTGGCGGCGAGTCACATTTGTGGCAAGTCACATTGGTGGCGAGTTACGTTGGCGGCAAGTTACATTCGTGGTAAGTGAAATCGCGGCATCTCTCATTCCGAAAAATTTAAAGTCCTCAAAAAATTAGAAAAATTGCGGTAAGTCACATGGCGGCATCTTTCATTGAGAAAAATTTGAAGTCCACAAAAAATTAGCAAAAATTAAAGGTTTGACTAAAATTATTTCTGCGACCAATCACAGCGGTGTCTTCCCGCCCGCCTCGAGACATTGGAAAGGAGTCTTTTGTTAATTTTTTGTGAACTTCAAATTTTCCTAAATAAGAGATGCAGGAATGCGACTTGCCGCGAGTGTGAATTGCCACAAATGTGACTCGCCGCAAATGTGACTTGTCGCAATTTCGCCAATTTTTTGTGGACTTCAAATTTTTCCGGATGAGAGATGCGAGAATGTGACTTGCCGCCAATAACGTGACTCGCCGCTAGTATGATTTTCCGCAACTGTGACTTGCCACAAATGTGACTTGCCGCCAATTTTACCTGCCCACGATGTGACTTGCCGCAAATGTTACTTGCCGCCAATGTGACTCACCGCCAATGTGATTTGCCGCAAATGTGACTTGCTGCCAATGTTGCTTGCTGCCAATGTGACTTGCCGCAAATTTTACCTGCCGCCAATGTGACTTGCCGCAAATGGTACTTGCCGCCAATGTGACTCACCGCCAGTGTGATTTGCCGCAAATGTGACTTGCCGCAATGAGACTTGCCGGGGACTTGCCCCTTCGTCGGAGCATTTACATGGTAGTTTTTGTAAAATTTGATACTTTTCCGATAATCGAAAATTTTATTTGAAATTTTGTTTAATATCTCCTGGGTAATATGCTCTTATATCCGAATTCCAAAACCGGTAAGTACACTTTTTTCATTTTATATTAAAATTAACCGTCTATGTTCGTGAGCGTTTACACGAGCAGTTTTTGTCAAATTTCATACTTCTCCGATAATCGAAAGTTTGATTTGACATTTTTTTAATATCTCCTAGGTGATATGTTTTTATATCTGAAGTAAAAAACCGGTACACTTTTTTCATTTTGTATTCAAATTGACCTTCTATGTGTGTGTCAGCATTTATATACGGACACTTTTTTTCAAATTTGGCATTTGTCTGATGATCGAAAAATTAATTCGAAATTTTATTTCATATCCACTAGGTAATATGTTTTGATATCCCAAGTCAAAAATTGGCACATTTTTTTTCCTTTCGGATACAATTTCAATTTTGTTGAAAAATTTATTTTTGTGCTTGAATTGTTTTTATTGTAAAGTTCACATACATGAATATAATTGCTTTTTTAAACATAAGTCTCTATTCTCACACAAAAAAAATTGAATTAAAAAATAAAAATTCCTCTTACTCAGACGTCTGAAACGTCAGCCGAATTGGCTAATTTCGCCAAAGTGTAGTGAGCGTAAACAAAATATTTTTAATGTGCTTAGACACTTTGTTTTTGAAATTTCAAAACGGTTTTTCATCCTTTTAAAAATTTAGGAGAAATAATGAAGTTTGAAACTAATGATCGTGTTTTTAAAAGCAATTTCTTTATCCTTCTTTGGAATAAAATTAGAGTTCTTAGACTTGAAGTTTCTATTAAACTCAAGCATCTTAGTCTCTTTTACCTATTAATTTTTTGTAAATATTTCTCTACATCTCTCTTTTTTCAAAAATTATCATTTTTTGTCACGTGGAAAGAATGCACTGTGATAGAAATGAGCATTGAATCAAGAAAAACATTGGCATGAATACATACGATACAATATTTTCTTGATCCAAGAAAATTTTTCTTGACTCAAGAAATTGTACATGGCCAATTCCATTTCAAATCATGCAGAAATTCAAGCAAATTCTATGTTATAGCGTCAAAATGATTTTGTATTTGGATCTTTAATTTTAGAGTGAAAATAAAGGTATACATTTTGCACCGATTAACCCAAAATTGATTTAGGAAAAATAAAAAAAAATGAAAAATGACAAAATGGCGGCAATTTTTCTAGGATTCTTGAAAATGGATTTCTTCAAAACTCACACTTTTGAAATTTTTCATTTTCTTTAGAGATATATGACAATATGCATTACATATCCCCCAAATTTCCTTTCTGGTAAGCCAGAACTTCATATTTGAAAAATTATTTTTGAAAAAATTCAAAGTTTGTGGTTTTTCGAAAATTACTAGCTAAAAGGCAAAAATGTGAAGAGGAAAATGTTGTTTGATTAAAAATCTTACAAAAAACGATTTTTCACTCTTCCGATAACTGGCACCGCACCAGCTAACCCTCAATTATTACCAAATAAATCACATAACGTGTTCCTCGCAGGGCTTCATATCATTCATGATTTTTTACTGATTATTTTTTTGTTTCTATCTTGAAAATATTTGTATTTTACACACAGTTACATTTCGTAAAAGAAACTCAATGAAAGGAATTACAAATTTTAATATTGTTAGAGTTCGAACTCAGGTAATCTTTTTTATCTTCTATTATCGTTATTGTACTTAAGTTAAAACTTAAAACGAAAAGTAACTGCGTGTAAAATATAAATATTTCGAAGATAGAAACAAGAGAACAATTAGTACAAAATAATGAATGTGATCAAGACTGTGAGGGACACGTTATATGATTTATTTTGTAATTGAGGCTTAGTTGTTTCGGTGCCAAATAATAAAGAATGCAAATTACTTTTTTTGTAAAATTTTTAACCAAACAACATTATACTCTTCACATTTTTACAATTACTACTTTGAACATTAATTAAAAATCGAATTCTCTATTTAAATAAAAACTATGAATCTGATTTGTGGATTATTAGCTAAGTTATAACAAAATCCTTTAGTGAGGATGTGTCTTTGAATTGCTCAGAATTTTCTACCTATCAATCTTATTTTCGGTAAAATGTGGCGTAACTCGCTTTGATTTGCCAGCCTTAAACTGGTTTCAAGTGATTATGCATAGAGTGATCAAATTACGAAAGATTTAATGTTTTATAATTATTGAATGATCCCTTAAAACAAATTTTGATATCATAACGAATACCGCTGGCAAGTGTCTTTCGCACAAGCGATGCTTATTGCATTTTACTAGATTCATTCCTAGAATTTTCTTCTTTATTACAGTACATTGAAGTGAGTAAATGTAATTTTCCACGTAAATAGAGCTATTCTCTATTCACTTTTAAGTGTAGTTTATTTTTAGCATTTAATTCAAAGGAATGCTTTTGGTCTATAATAGAATTATAACTTTTTAGTTACTGTGAGGGATTGTAACTTTCTGGAATTATCATGTAAATATTTCCTTCAAAAGTTGTTATTATTATAAATGAGAACACCTTGTTGAAACAGAGCAACTGTATGAAGTCCAATGATAATGAAATTCAATGAAATTTAAGGAGAGCATAAAATATTAAAGTAATACAATAAAAGATATTAGTATTATATAAAAGAAAATGCGAGGTTAAAGGAAATCAGACAAAAATATGATGAAAATAAATGACATGTAAGTAATAAGTAGATTAAGTTCAATGTAAAAATCTAATTTTTAAAGCAGATACGATAAATATTTAAAAAACCTAAAAATCGATACTGAAAATACTAAAAATTAAAGTTACAAACGAACTGGTTGAAACTAGAAATAATGGATTTTCAGAGTATTGTTGAATATGTCAGGAAAAGTCTCTAATGAAAGTTGTTAATCGAAATTGCTGTTTTATCTGTACAATAGAGTGGTCCAAAAAAATCTTTTTAAAAATTTTTTAGTAGCCATCATGGAACCACAAAATTCTTTGGGCTAGAAATAGACCTACAAATTTTTATATATTTTTAAAAAAATATACAAAGGTCGCTCAAAGCACTTTTATCTCGAAAATGGTGTTTTCACGAGTTTTTCATTTTTCAATCACAGATATATTAAGGCTATAAATGTCTTTTCTGCATGAAATTGTTGGTAAATCTATAGCAAAAAAATGTTGCTGTTCTGTAGATTGAAAAAAATGGTGTCTGTACAGGTCATAAAAATTTCGATTTTGCAGGAATGTTTAGATGATAGTGCTCTCACATTTATACTTCTAAACATTTTTTACATCGCTCGCCAAACTTCTGGGATACTCTCTGTAAGCTGGGAAAAAAACTACTATGGAGATGAGGTTAAAATATTAAAATGAAGTTGTGAAAAGTCAATAAAAATTAGAAATGTTCATTCTTCTATGCAATAATATTTATAGTTATTTTATATTACCAGTTTTTTGAACACATCTTCGACTCTGAGTCTCTCCCCAAAACTGAAAAATTACTATTTTTAATAAATTTCTTCAGAATAATTGCTGAATATTATTGCCACATATTTAGCAATTATTTTGACAGAATTGATTAAAAATAGTAATTTTTTATTTTTTGTGTGAGATTGAGAGTCGAATATGTGATCTCCAGAAAAAATGGTAACACAAAAAAGACTATAATTGTCATTACGCGGAAAAATAATTTTCTAGACAAATTTTGTTGAACTTTCACAGCTTCATTTTTAATTTTTTAAACTTATCTCCATAGCAGATTTTTTCCTTAGTATATACAGAGTTTATGACCTCTACAAACACTAAGTATATATTTTTTTATTCATAAAAAATAACATTCTTCCATAGATTTACTAACAATTTCGTGTAGAAAAGACATTAACAGCCTTAATATATCTGTGATTGAAAAATGAAAAATTCATGAAATACCATTTTTAACATAAAAGCACTTTGAGCGAACTCTAAATATTTTTTAAAAATATACGAAAATTTTTGGGTCTATTTCTAGCCCAGAGAAATATGTGGTTCCATAATGGCCAATGAGAAATTTAAAAAAGTATTTTTTTGGTTGTAATATAAAAAATTTACCCTATTATTATCGAAAAATTTACTGAGGAATATTTCTGAACAGTCAATAATTCCAATAATTTTTTTCGACATATGTATGTACAATATTAATAAAGAAAGACAACGATTTCGTTTTGTTAGTATTGAAGAATTGATAATAAAATATTCTTTTTTCTACCCGCCACCCTGATGTAGTATTATATTTTAAAAATGAAGAAAAATCGTTAAGGTGAATGTTTCCTTCTATAAGTTCGGATTTAGAGTGCATCAAATGCAAATATTTCTAAAAAATATTTATTTTTAAATTGTAATTATTAATTTTTTAAAATTCAGAGTGCATTAACTAAATACATTCCTTCATTGAACTGCACGATGTCAGCTGTAATGGTAGTACAGGGGTAACGCCCTCGATAAGAAAAAAAATCACATTAAGGCCCCTTGCGTGGCCCCAAGGCGGAACTAGCCCCACCCTCTATAGGGGCGATGACTCGCCCTCGATTATACACCTTGTTATTGAACATGGAAGCACTAGGAAAACTGTTATTAATTCAAATAAATGAAAAAAACTGAATTTAACTTCGGAATTCTAATTTTTATTTAGAAAAAAGAAATAGAAAATAAAAAAAGAATGTTTCGAAAAGATGTTATCGGTAATTTGAATATCATTAGTTTAAGTGAAATTTTATTTATTCATATAATGACTTGAAAATAAATATACCGCTCTTTAAATAATCGATTAAGAATTCCACAATATTTAATACCTATTATTATTAACATTTGAATAATTAATTCTTCTTTATTCATTTATAAAATTGGACAAGAATTTTGTATCTCTCATTCAGTTCTATTGAAAGGTATTAAATAAGAAGTCAAGATTTGTAAAATTGAACTTCATTTCAATCACAATAATAATTATTTTCTTTTGTCATGAAAACGACGGATCGATTAAATGCTACCTTTACGAGTAGTTTCGTCACCCCCGGGTAGGTGGCGCAACCGACAACTTCCAGCGGGTAAAAAAGGGTAGTAGAAATTCAAAATAATTACGTTAGATGGTGCTGTAATCGCAGTTAAAAAAACACCCTGGGACAAAGATCGTGGGTCACGATCTGATTTTTTGCATCATGAGACCCAAAGATTACCACTCACAATTTTCACCCCTCAGTTCTATTTTTTTAATTCACCACCCTAAGACCTAATATGAGCCTAACATGTTTTTACTGTATATATATATTAAATAAAAAAATATTAAATTTAAATTTTAAATATTAAATTAAATA
>JAUMHM010000005.1:42093024-42106100 GCA_032362435.1 Melikaiella ostensackeni
CACGGAGGCCTATTTTGCAGACCTTGAGAAAACGTATTTTTTGGACGGGTTGAAAAAGTTGGAGCATCGCTGGGCCATGTGTATTGAGTTAAAAGGAGATTATGTGGAAAAATAAATTGCCACTTTTCCAAAATTTTCGTTTTTCTCTTGTAGGCTAAGTATTTATTGAATGACCCTCGTATTGTGATTTCGGCTACACGCAATGTTCACGCAAGATGCACTGAACATCTCAAACATCTAGGAGTCAGTGGGGTACTGGCAGCTGCTCAAGAAGCGGTGTTACAAAAACACGTGTCACATAATTGTAAGAAGCTTCCTAGACCATCAGGAAGTAGGCGACTAAAACCTTATTATGATTGAAAGCTAAATTTTATCTCAATACAACATTATCACAAGAAGTTTCAAACACCGTTTTATAATTTTAATATCTTTTACTCAAGAGGGACTTGACATAGTCCGTGGCTGATGATAGAAATAACCGGATTCGCCCAAGAAAAAGTTAAAAAGCAACAACATATAATAACTGTAAGTTGACCATCTTAAGTCTGAGGTTTTCTTTTTTCACTGTAAGCTTTCTTGTAATATGCATTTCATCAAAATCTGAGAATATATATTGTTTTAAGATATTCGAAATTTAAATGTTTAATTTCAAAAAACTAAAATACATATATTTTAGAGTAACGATTAGCACCTTCGGAAATGGCTTGTCGAATTTCCGTTCGAATCCATTATAATTACAAACATTTTTTTACTTTCTTATGACGTAATAACATGCCATTAAAAAATGGTCCGCACACCAAAGTGTACCAACTTCCACACATCATATCTCGGCAACGTACAATATGGTGGTTCATGGATTTGCACCTACAATAGGGTCCTAAATAATACAATTTACCGCAGTTCAAATAAAGAAAATCCAAGAACATTTGTTTTCGGCAGCGCGTATATATGAACTGAAATGCCCCGTAAACATTTAATATTGGAAAGGGATTCTAAAATATTTTTATTCATGAGAAATTTTCATTTGAGAATTTGGAGTTCAGTCAGTTTTCAATATTTCGTATCGATAATCTCTTAGTCAGATCGGATAGGATTTTGCGGGCCGATTCGAGTCAAATTTTCTCAAAATCAACGAAAACTCTGAATTTTTTGGGTTCTTGAAGAGTTTCGGAAAATCTCGGATCCTCAAAATTTTTGCGTAGGAACCTTGAATGTTTTAAGAGTTTTTCAATTAAATTTTTTAAGCATTTTTTAAAAATCTAAAACCGAAATTGCAAAAGAAAGAAGTTATTATCATTTCGATGAATAGATACTTATTGATATAATTATGAGATAAACAATTCTGTATTTTTTTTCCAACTGGCATTAGAAATATTTCAAACCGTCCTTGCACGTTACTCCTTATCAGCAAAGCATTACCGGACCTGTAATTATCTGAACCGACGAGTTTTTAATGTACCTCTCACCATTGTCAATTATCCACAGAATAATGCTCTCAGGTATTAAAGAAGATATGTTCTTGGAAGTTTGTTTCTATTCGAAGAAAAATATGCAGGGACTTTACCTGATGATGAATCTGTTCACTCTTATTCTTTTTGTTTTCCATACCTTAAGTGTGAACGCCACTCTTCGAAAGAGCATAGAAAGTAAGTCTAATTATTACTAATATTTAATTATATTATTATAGTTGTTTTATTTGGGATATTTTACGTTAACGCGATCCTTTTAGATTTTTAGTATCAGGTAGTAAATGAAACTTGTCGAAATTATGAAAAGACCCGGAAAGAATTCCCATTTTGATCTTCTAAGAAAATATTATTATTATTTCATGTTGCCAGACAAGAACCGGATATCCAGATAAACTTTAAAAACCAATAGAGTATTTGAATTAGATAAATAAATGTCGGGTGGACCCAGATAAAGGGCAATAATGTAATTCTTGTTTACGATTGTCGCATATAAGAACCCCATAGAGCCGAATATATACACATATGAGGTTCGTTCGATAAGTTTGGTAAAAAAGCTAGTAATTTTCTTTAGAAGTTTGCCTTTATTTCTCAACATAGTCTCGCCAAACGCTGCGCTGAAACGTCTTTTCAGTTGCGCTTTTGATCGGGAGTTAGCAATCGCGGCACCCATCTTGCACACACCTTCTTAATCTCCAGTTTTTCGTGCAAGATATTATAGACTCGTTCAGTGGAACAGACTCCGCAAGAACTTCGTCAACTTGGCTTTGATCTGCACGGCCGTCCAATAAAAAAAAATGTTTTATCACTGCGCAGAACTCTCCTATCTTCATTTTCTCGAAAACTACTGCCACGCTCACTTCAAACGTATTCCAAACGCAAACTAAGCGTCGGTTTTGACTGAAGCTTGGTAGAGGTTAGTTTGAAGAGTGCTATTTTTTGGCCATATACTACAAATTTCATTTTGGCCACATCTAGCGGGAAGTTTACCTTACTCATCAAACGACCATCGTATGCTTCAGAGTAGAGAAAGATATCGGATCCCATCTGGCATTTTCAGCAGGGATTGCAACCTACCCAAAGAGCATTTTGTTTTCTCTCCTAAAAAGTTGTTTAACATTAATAAGTCCCAAATTACACAATTTTAAAGAAACACTAAAAATATGAAATCCAAGAGGGAAGATGCACATTGCACAGTATAGTGGCTGAAAAAAAGTTTGTTTGTTTTGAGGAGGCACCCCACAAAAAGTTTTCATTTGGTGAAAAACTCATTATGAATTTTTTTCAAATTTTCTGGAAAAGGGCTAATAACAGTGCTGTTGAACCAATCCCAAACGTAAAAATTTGTATTATCTCATATGATTCAGAAAAAAAAAATTATGCCCAAACAACATAAACACTAGAAAAGATGAGAATATAAAAAAAGCACAGAAACGATGAGAAATCACCCTCAGAAATAAATATAAGACATTCTGTTTTATGAATAAAAATTGACTTCTCGAGCTCCCTACAGTTTCTAATGCTAATATTTAGTGAGTATCAAGTAAAATAATCATAAACGTTATTCAAAAAATTGTGTATACACAAAAGTTGATATATGTCATCATTATGGGTGAAAAACTATTAAGAAATTTTGATGATATACAGCTACCTTCTGATTTACTGCCGTCCGATTTAATACCGCTTTCCCCTTATTTCGTTTTCGAGGTTTCTCCCACTTAAGACGCCATACCGACGTGCTTCGGTTTATTTGAGGTCTGCCGATTTAATTCCGCGCCTGACCGTAACCTTCAGCAACCTTACTCTCGCCCGAAGTGGTGCAGGAGTGAGATTCTTGGAAATGTATTCCATATATATGCCATTTTTAAATACATATTTGCATCGTAAGCTTAAATAGCTCGAATAATAATTTTTTGTTCATAAAAAAGGTGTTTTCCTTTATTTCTAAGAGTGGTTTTTTAACTTCTCGGTACTTTTTGATTTTGTTACCTTTTCTGACAACAGATTATAATTTTTAGATTTAACAGTCTTATGAGCCTATTTTCCATTTTCCATTTTTTTTCTAATTACAGTTATAACCTTTTACCAAAAGAATGCTTTTTGGGAGATGATCGCTCAAGTGAAAGAAACCTATTACTTTTGTACCACCCTAATGCACATTTTTTGTCGAAAAATACCCAAATTATGCATTTCTTTATACTACTACAAAGAATTATTCTATTATGATAGTATTTTGATACAAATATCTTGCAATATAATCAAAGAAAACGTAAAAATAGTGAAAATTGTACAAATTTAAATCTAACAAATGAATTGTTAATACATAATTTTTCGTTTATTGTATAATGACAAATCATCTTCAACTATTGTCGCTGTTAGAAATTATGTACAGGATTTAGAAATCTCTTTCCTCTTTATATATATTATTTATTATATAAAATTAAAAAATCATAAGAAATTACTTCATCCTCAGAATGCAAGGATTATTCAAAATTGGTTTACTCCGTTGAAGCTGCTCCCATTCTTCGAATTGGAGTAGAACATAAACCAGTGTCGAAATGCGCTATTATTGAGACACCTTTAATTGTCGGTGGCGTTAAGACGAAGCCTCAGGAATTTCCACATATGGTAAGCTGTTTTTGATACTTATTTCGTGATAATAAGAACTTCATCAATAAGAAAATTTAAAGAAATGTCCAAGAGAATATTTCAAATATTTTTGCCTATGAAATTATCTTGAATTACAATCGTTGAAGAAAATGTCTTTTTAGGCAGTTATTGGGTTTGGCAACGGAAGTAACATATCATGGCAATGTGGAGGTAGCGTCATATCTGAAGATTTCATTCTAACAGCCGCTCATTGCTTAGAATCTCCAGACAAGTATGTATAAGATTTCTTTAATTTAATATTATCCTCTTACTTGAAGATCACTAAAAAATTATTATGTATGAATTTATAAACTCGAATTTCGTGTATAAGAAAAATAGGAATTATTACACTAATTCATGTGCCTCAATTTTTAAATTTTATTTGTAATTTATGCAAAGTGACACAGATATAGTAATTAAAGATATGTCAGATATGCATTGACTATTGACTGATCATGTGACAAATTAATTTAAAAACAGTATGATAATAAACGAGATAAAATCACTGTGTCTATTTAGTTTGCTCTGGATTCCACTATTAATGTATTAATTACTCTGGTGAAAATAATGTAACGTTTTTTGTGAATGAAATGGGGCCAGGTGTTTTCCATGGATTTCTTCGCAATGAACACGAATCCGGGGCCAGAAGTTGCCTATCACGTCAGTTTTCCAAGAAAACTGAGGGCAAAGTGTCAAAAAAACGTGTTTTTGGCCATTTTTTAAAAATCATAGCAGATGAACCCGATGTGCTAGAAACTTCCAACAGATCTCAAAGTAAATCTTAAACTTTGTAACTTCACGTATGCACGCTTGGGCATTCACGGTCTACACGTGCTTGGTCTTAATACTATGATCAAAAAGTAACAGTTATAATTATATTATTCATTATTAATTAATTACATATTATTTATATACTTGCATCATCACTCACGCGCTACATGCGCGTGTAATTTCTTGTGTTCAAAGGGAAAATAATTTTTAATGCAAGTTCAAAATGATAAATAAATTATTGTGAAATTATTAAGAACCTATTCATAAACTACATCGCACAATTTTTTATACTTCTTCGCTCCTCCCTAATAAATTACAGTATAACAATTCCAGTTGTTCTTGCCTCCAAACAATGTAGTTTATCAAATGGCTTCTTCATTCAATACATCGAAATCAATGTAATAAGTTGAAGCTCAGAGATTGAATCTAAAAATTGCCTGCATATTAAGGTTATTC
Organism: Melikaiella ostensackeni; assembly: GCA_032362435.1. Taxonomy (NCBI): domain Eukaryota; kingdom Metazoa; phylum Arthropoda; class Insecta; order Hymenoptera; family Cynipidae; genus Melikaiella; species Melikaiella ostensackeni. Next base: position 42,098,367 of record JAUMHM010000005.1, read on the forward strand.
TATACAGTAAGGACATTTTCATCCCAGCCGTAGGGAAGCGTGAGTGCGAGTGAGGAGCCAATAGATGGCGTAAAAAAGCGTTCTTTTCGTTCTTATGAATATGACTGGTATGAAAAGGAGCACACACACACACATATCATGCGATTTTTTATACTTCTTCGCTATCCTCTGAATAATTACAGTATAGCAATTTCACTTGTTCTCGCCTTCAAACAATGTAAGTTTATCATATGGTTTCTCGATTCAGTACGTTAAAATCAATGTAATAAATTCAAGCTCAGGGATTAGATCTAAAAATTGTCTGCATTTTTAGGTGATTCTATACACATATATAAAAACTGACTAACGACCACCGCAGGCTCCCCTGGGAGCGACTGCCATCCGACAATGACATAGGCTCCCAGTAGAACCGCGGTAAATCACACCCATGGCCATTTTCATCCCGGCCCTAGGGAAGCGTGAGTGCGAGTGAGGAGCCAATAGATGGCACATAAGAGCGTCCTTTTCGCACTTATGGATATGACTGGTATGAAAAGGACCTTACACACACATACATATAATAAAAAAAATTTAGTCGGTGTCAAAGAATAGATCGCTTTTCCGAAAAGTACATTTGAAAATTCTGTCTGTTATTTTCATGTGCGTATTTTTCAAAATTATTTTGTGTTCTTGAACATTTTTTATGGGCAGTGGGCCTTTCCTCTTTTGAAAATGCAATTTACGATGAGTATTTTACTCGTAATATTTTATCTTATGCAAAACATAAGGTTTTCAAATGCTTTGGGCTTGAAAGAGAACAGTTTCCCAAATTATGCAGGAAATCATTAAAGAAATTAAGTCGGTCACCATATTCAAGGTTTCAAATTTCTAGTGGAGGATTCGTTTTGAAAGCAGTTGACAACGCGCGGTGTCAGAGAATAGATCGCTTTTCTTAAAAGTACATTTGAAACTTGTGTTTATTATTCCCGCGCGCGTATTTTTCAAAATTATTCAGTGTTCTCGAAGATTTTTTATGTGCAGTAGGCATTTCCTCTACTGAAAATTCAATTTTACGATAAGTATTTTACTTGTAATATTTTATCTTATGCAAAACACAAGGTTTTCAAATGCTTCAGACTTGAAACAGAACAGTTTCCCGTATTATGCAGGAAATCATTAAAAAAAAGTTCGTCGGTCACCAAATTTACGGTTGCAAATTTCTAGTGGAGGATTCGTTTTGAAATCAGTTGACAACGTGCGGTGACAGAGAATAGATCGCCTTTCTGAAAAGTACATTTGAAAATTCTGTCTGTTATTTCCACGCGCGTATTTATCAAAATTATTCAGTGTTCTCAAATATTTTTTACGTGCAGTGGGCATTTCCTTTACAGAAAATGCAATTTACGATAAGTATTTTACTTGTAATATTTTATCTTATGCAAAACACAAGGTTTTCAAATGCTTTAGACTTGAAACAGAACAGTTTCCCGCATTATGCAGGAAATCATTAAAAAAAAGTTCGTCGGTCACCACATTTACGGTTGCAAATTTCTAGTGGAGGATTCGTTTTGAAAGCAGTTGACAACGTGCGGTGACAGAGAATAGATCGCCTTTCTGAAAAGTACATTTGAAAATTCTGTCTCTTATTTCCACGCGCGTATTTTTCAAAATTATTCAGTGTTCTCAAATATTTGTTATGTGCAGTGGGCATTTCCTCTACTGAAAATGCAATTTGCGATAATTATTTCACTTCTAATATTTTATCTTATGCAAACATCAGGTTTTCCGAAAGTTTCGGAAATTTGTGGAAATGTATGGACACTTGCGGAAACTTATGATAATTCACGGAATCTTGCGCAAAAGTATGAAAATTCATGGAAACTTTTGTAAATTTTTGCAGAGTTTTGAGAAAATTTATAAAAAGTTTTCGAAATTGTGGAAGGCTTTGAAGATTTATAAGAGTTGTAAAAATTGACTTTTTGAAAGGAAAATTTAGGAAAGTTTATGAGCTTGTCAAGTTTTTATTCACCTTTGAGTATTCTTGTCACATTTTAGAGCATTGAATGGTCTTTTTTCATCTTAGAGACCAAACTGCAGGAGACTGGTGCCCTCCTCAGTATACAACACAAACCGATCATAACTTCTTTGGTTCTGGCTTGGTTTTCATACTTTCCTTTGCATGACCGAAGTTTGGTGGGACTGACGTTATGAATGGTCACTCCATTTTATAACGATTTAGCTGCTTAATTTGGACATGATTTTATACTTATGGAATGAATTTCTCGTATGAAGTTGTAGTTGGGTGAATACTTTTAACAATGAATAATACAAATAATAATGTAGCCTCGGACAGGATTGACACTTCTACTGACGAAAGGCAAGTTCTCGGAAAAGTTTCAGGCGATGAATGGAGATTAGGTGTTTGGAATACTAGAGGTGTGAATGATCTCAAGGAAAAGGAATTGCGGAATACAACGCGCATAAGGAAACTAAATATCTTATGTCTACTGGAAACAAAAAAGAAGGGATGTGAGATATGAAAGGTAGATAATGGACTAGAACTTTGGTCAGGAGTAGACAATGAATCACATGGTAGCCAGGGAGTTGGTCTGATTATGAATTAAAGAGCAAAACAGCATGTCAAAAAGTATGAATGTGTATCTTCTAGATTATTCTGGGTTATAATGAAAGTGGAAATCAGAAGACTACTTTCGATCCTGGGGAAAGAATCATTCTATTTGGAGATATGAATGGCTGGATTGGCGTGCATTGCGAAGATACCAACAGGGTACTTGGACATTCCGGAGACCTAAAAACGAACGGTAACAGGGAGAAATGTATCAGCTTATGGTTAGAAAAAGGTTTGTTTATTACAAATACTTGGTTCAGACATAAAATGATCCACATCTATAATTGGTGCAGAGGCAAAAGCCACACTATGATTGACTTTTTCGTAACGGACGAGAGACTGAGAGGGCTAGCAAGAGATACAAGGGTTGTGAGAAGCTCTGAATATGGAACGCGAATATGCACGTGAGTTAAATATAGAGAATTGGCAGAAACTAGAAGTACAAATAGTGTATCATGAAAGTCTCCATAAATATTTATTTATTTTAGGCGCGGTACTGCGGCTGTAGGGAAAAAGACTGGAGATACTTGGTGAAATGATGAAATCCGCGTAACTGTTACCGAGACAAGCAAGCGTACTTAAGAGAGCTGAATATTAAAGGTCTTAGAAATGAGCAGATAGATGTGGAGATATCCAGAAGTATAAACGAAGGTAGAAAGGTTATCAGCAGTGTACGAGCCATTACTGTATGTAAAAATGTAACGAATAAAGCTAGAATTGTTATATGTAATTCTGTACTTGCTGTTTTGGTCATGTTGAGAGAATGATTGGAGGTCGTTCAACAATGCAGGTATGTTTAGGTAAAATGAATGGTAGCGTACCCAGGAGTAGGCCGAAGGAAGAATGGTTGGAATGCGTGAATAGGACTCTAAAGCGGATATATGTAAAGAGTAGAAACACAAGAGCTTGCATGAAAAGGTGTATGGATGAAAAGGAAGCAAAAGATGTATGCAAGGATAGGGATGTATGGAGGACAATTGCGTATAAGAAGAAGAGTGATGCCTGAAATGAAAGCTTTTGGATACAAATGGGCCCTCGTGGAGAGCTTTGTTAAGTGGACGTGTTGGAATAAAGAGTATGGATATGCCTATGGAAGTATCAGTCAGTTTGAGTGTTTATATGTGAATCGTGATGTATGATGGCTCTATGAAGCTCTTCACCTGGGGTGATTGCCAGCGAGATTGATCAGCGACCCATGTCGGAGCGGTGTTGTGGAAAGAGTGTGTTGTTTGAATGAGCAACGCGCGACTTCTAGATTGATCTAAAACCTAACCTTTCTCCTACACATCCTTCACTTACCCTTGCTATATAAATTACTTGATCTCTCGTAGTATAACCAGGCAAGAACCGATTATCACACGACTTACGCTTACGCCGAAAGGGATTTGGCCTAATTGTATAATAATAAAATAGAAGCCTTAGCCAAAGTTTAAGAACTAAGAGTAATAAATATTAGGAGTAATATTTTAGATAATAGTTTATCTTCAAAACATATACTTCTCCAATTTTTCATTACTAAAATGATCACAATTTACTGCCCCCTTGCTATTAATTCCTAAAGCTAAAAACTAAACTTTGAATGAAAAGGGCTAAGTGGTTTACATTACAAAACTCTCGAAATTAATGGAAAACTTTAAGCAGCGCTTTTTGATAGTTAGCAGAAGAATCGACGCTGCCTGCGTTATTACCCTGGGAGAGAAGGATAGGTCGAGAAAAAGGAAAAGTCTCTTATAAGAGTAGAACAGCGCTCTCGAGGTCTTCCCGGTGCTTCTTTCCTCAAGACCTTTCTCCCCTTCCCCTACGTTTTTTTTCACTTTCTCGCGGAGCCGGAAGAAAATTTCTCGAAAGTCCTTACCTTCCTCTTGCACCCCCACCCCCTTTATCACCCCAACCACTCTTCCGGTCCTTCCTGCGAGCACAATGGAGCCCGAATCCATCTCGGACAACCTTACCTCCCACCTCTTTTTCTTCGTATCTCGGCGGAACAGCGTCGAGGAATAATTCCATTTTCTTGTGCGAGTACAATTTTGCTTTCAATTTATTTTGCCCCCTTTTTCCTTCCTTCGTAACAGTGCGATCTCCCTCGGCGCCCACCCTCACAGCCGCCACCCCTCTACTAGCCAGTTTCACGATCCTTTCCTTACCCCACCGTCCTTACCGACCCCTGAAGATCTCACGAAAAGACTTCTCTGTCCGATCCACACCCCTCTCCCACACAACATCGGCCGTTCCATTCGTGCCACCCACCCCTGCCTTATCAACTCCCAACTGCCCCCACTCGTGAACCGGTGTAATGATTAAACATTGCTAGAGCCAACGGCAGTAACAAGCGTTTTATAACTTTCGGCGTGGACGCTGAGCAACGTTTTTACCTTTCACGTTCTTCCACTACTGTAGAGCGGAAGCGTGGAATCGGAAAAGCGATTGGCATAATGGTCGAGGCTTATAGGGACCATGAGACGCTTATAGGAATGAGAGGGAGGTTTTTATGCTTATTTTTATGGCGGAAGAAAAACTAAGTGGTGTTGGAAGGTGGAAATAAAAGTAAGACTCAGAGCGAGTAGAGCTAAGACAAAGAGTATATAAGCTTAGGAATAAATGAGAAATAAAAGAGATAATTCATGTTTGACTCATCCCTGTTTTCGGAAAATGTCTTAATACCTGTGCGAATAGAAGAAGAGTTTCCACGGGTACGTGAAAACTTTCCAATGACAAAAGTGCATTGGGAAAAAAATTGGCGAAACCCAGAAATGAAAATTGTAAATATCGCGAATTCTTCATTTTTAATTTCCAATTTTAATTCCTGGGTCTTGACGTTTTTTTCCTCTAGTGTATTTTTGTCACAGGAAAATTTTCAAGAACCCGAAAAAATGTGTCTTTTATTTACACAGCTCTTAAGAATTTTTTCCGAAAACAGGGCTTAGAAAGCGATTTTTCGGAATCCAAAAAAAATGGGAAGAATTTTTTTATCTCCAGAAATGTAAAAAAATTTGAACTCAAGAAAATAGAAAAATTCTGCAAACAAGAAATTTTTTTAAACATGTTTTTTCGAGCATTGGTAACCAAGCTGCAAATCTTTTGATTCCAAATTAATTATATTTTTTCAGGATCCCAATACGCTACTTTTTTGTGTAGTGATGATTTCCAATTCCCGAATTTTTTATTTTCGACTCACCCTATTAAATAAATATGTAGTAAGTCATAGTCTTAATCTTAGATTGTAGTTAGACGAAAACGAGAAATAAGAATAAGAGCCATACCAAGATTTCGACAATTTCCAGGACAAAGATTGATGTTTAAACTATTATATGAATATGACTTAAGATTGAAAATAAGACTCGGACTAGGAACTTATAAGACTAAGTTTTCTCTTGGTTTGAGTTGTAAATAACAATTTAGTTTTTAACGTCTAATTTTGGATTCAAATCCTGCTTTTCGATAAGTATTAAACTTGTATTAGTAATACCATCTTAGTCAATTTGGAGCCTCCAAATCGAACTATAAACATCCTTCGACCGTTTGTACTAAAGAACGAATGTTATTTCATTTTGAAACATTTCTTTGATCATACGGTCATGAAAGAATAAGAGAGATTCTGGATGTTTCGAATCGTTTAATTGTCAGTCAATATACGACGTACGTTTCGATCCCAGTTTAGGTCGTCTTCAAGGTAAGACATAGCCTATGTAAAAATTAAAGGCTAAAGATAAAAAAACTTGAAAATTTTGGAGTCAATGTGTAGTTTGTCCAGAAAAGGGTCATTTCTGTGATATTTTTACGTCAAATCTTTTGTGAAAAGGAAGGATCAGATAAGACAGAATTTACACTTATAAATTAAAACCTGAAAACAGCTGAAGAGACTTAAATATAACAGATTAACTACAAACTCAAAATAAAACTGGTAACGTATTTCGTAAGGACAAATATGTACATAATCATATTCAAACTAAAGACAGTTTTACAATGTGTGGAGAGAAAGGCGAAATCGCAAATAGCGAAATTTGAAACTGATTGAATCAAGGTATATTAGCAATCATACTGTTTATAGGGATATTATTAAGTCTTAAAGAAATGCCATGTTTAGTTCCTAACGCTAAGGTTTTAGCAATCTCATCTGGGATTTAAACATTTGAAGTATTTTTCGAACATTTTTTAAATCTCAAATCTATAATTACCCTCTATGACTCAAATTTTTTTTTTAGTGATTTAACTTTTTATCTCTCTTTATGTTTTAAGTTATTCAGATTAGATTGTAGTGAATTGAAAAATGTTAAAATCGATTTATCTTTAAAAAGGTTAGATAAACGATATTTTGAATAATTGGAGTTATGTTAATTCTCAAATACTTATAAATAAATACTGAATTTCGAAATTCAAACATTCTTTTTTAAAATTTAATTTTGTTCTTAAAAATTTTGGAATCAATTTATAATTTAGATTTGGTAAACTATATCTGCTTAACATTACTTAAAATATCGTTCATCTCACATTATTAAATACAATTTGATTTTGACCTTTTTTAATTCACAAGAATCACACATTGTGAAACTGTCTTGACTTTGAATATGATGTAGTTTAGACAATCCCGTTGTAGGTAGCGCAAGAAGAAGCGATATTGGCATCATATCCGTGATTGAGAAACTAAAGAATGGTAAGGCTGCTGGTGTGGATGGTATCACCGCTGAAATGCTCAAGAGCGGTGGCGGATATTTCTTTGTGTAGCTGAACGAATTTATGAATATGTGTGCTGGGAATGGTTAAGTTCCAAATGATTGGAGAAATGCGATTATCGTCCCAATATACAAGGGGAAGGGGGATAAGGGCGACAGTGTTAATTATAGAGCAATTAGCCTACTAAGTACCGTGGGCAAAATATTCAGCAAAATACTGATTGAGAAGGTCATGGGAATAACTAAAGAAACGATCTGGGAACTTCAATGTGGATTTATTCCTGGAAGATCATGTGCGGATCAGATATTTAGCCTGACAGATCATAAAAAAAAACTTGAGAGTAAACAAAAGAGTTTTCTGTGCATTTGTTGATCTTGGAAAAGCTTTCGATAAGGTGAATAGATCTAAACTTTGGGAAGTCCTAAAAGAATATGGAGTGAATGGTTGGCTTCTAA
>JAUMHM010000005.1:42107896-42129385 GCA_032362435.1 Melikaiella ostensackeni
CCTTACTTTTTGTCAGATTTTCAGGTCTGTAAGCTCTAAAAAATTTTTTGGCATATTGCTTTTTGGCTCATTAATGTTCAACATTTTAACCTTTAAAATGATCCTTCATTCATTGAGCTACCATTGTTTCTTCACTTACTTTTTGAACGTCAAAGGCAGAGTACTCGAATTTTCTCGCCGATAGTAGTTTAAGGATCAATGTAAAGAACCAATGTATTTTAAACATCTATCTAATTTTTTAAACAATTTTAATGTGTTTAAATATATCTTGTAAGCCGAAAACGCTGGAAAAACGTGTTTCTTTTGCTACTTGATTATTTATTTGATATTTCACAAATATTCATCAACTTTCGAAATGATTTTTAATTGTTTAAACAATTAGATTCCAGAAACAATTTGCAAAATTATGACATCTTAAAAATCGAATGAGTTTTCTAATCAATATAAAGAATGCATGTATTTACTGTAACAATTTTGTAATTATTTAAACAATCACGAAGTGTGTAAACGTACGTTAAAAGCTAAAAATGCTACAAAAATTTGCTTTTTTCGTTGGCATAATATCATTCATTAGATATATTACTAATATTTTTCTACAATTTAATAAGCAATTACAATTTTTTGAAGAGTAGATAAAAGTATCATATCCAATGAATAATCACATAGCTAAAAATGCACATTAAAACGATTGAAAATCAATTCGAAATTTGATTAATGTTTCTAAAATATCAAAAAAATAATCAAAAAGTAAAAAACTACATTTTTGCAGCGTTCTCGGCTTATAAGATACATTTAAATACATTAAAATTGCTTAATCAATTAGATAAATGTTGTTTGAAATATGTACATTGGTTCTATATACTAATTCTTAAACTTGCCCGATTCAGGAAATGTCATCATTTTGCAATTCTTCCTTTGATACCAATCATTTGAACAATTGAACATTATTTTAAAAGGTAATAAAAATTTATGGCACATGGATTAGTGGTGATCTGACGAAAAAAGTCAATAAAATGCAATACATCGCAAAACTCTCATTTTACTGCTTGGAGGATGGTTTTTGAGGGTGAATAAAAGGGTCTTATGAGAATAAAAATTAAATGTTATTGCCGAATCGTATATTTTGAAGTACTTTGAATATAGGAATAAACTTTTTATTTGATCTTAATTATACAGTTTCATATCTTATTTGCACATTTTCAAAATTGACACTCTTCCTAATGTTAATTAAATGGGAAACATTAGAACTCTGAGGCTACTCTTTTCATTGACCGTTTTTCTTTAAATTTTCAGGGTATCATTTATTCGGGTCCATTAAAAATTTTAGGGGCAGGCATGAAAAAAATTACAAAATTGATTTTTCACAGGTACGAATTTGGACTACCCTAATGTCAGAAAATCTAGACGTTTTTACATCTTCTTTTTTTTTGTAAAATCTGATATCTTAATTGTAACCTTTTATAAAGAATCATGTTTTCCCTCCGGCAATTAATTTTCGAAGGGGTTGAAAATGTATAACATCCCCAACTTACAATTAAACTAAATTCGAATTAAATCCAGGAAACCCTGAAGAATAAATCTTGAAGGCTCTAAAAAATCAGAGCATATGTCAGGATATGAGACAGCATAATTTAACAGAGTCGAGATTGGAGCTTATTTCGTCGCAGGAGGGACATTAATATTTTCATCCCTTGGAAGTAGCTAGAGCTTCTCGGACCGCGGCATGGGTGAAAACCGCAAAGGGTGAGTCCGCCGGCTTCCATCCTTTAAAACATTCGCAGCTTCCATCTTGCCGATATTATTGACGTTTTTTGCCACCCCTATTTTTCCGAGCACCCCCACACCCTTAGTGAGGTTGATGGAACCGTGGCGAAGGAAGTGGAAGGCAAAGGGGGTAGCCGGGCCAAGAGGGAGTAAGACGGCTCTTATTCGCGCGGGCTTTTTAGAATACTTTATTGACTGAGCTTTCGTGGAAAGGGGTCGTGGAGGGGGTTGCTCTCGAGGGTTGGGGTGCGAGGGAAAAAACATTAGGAAAGACTGGAAGTGAAACGAGGAACGAAACGGCCAAGCTTTCTCGCCCTCTTTCTCCTTTCTTTCTCTGCCTCTTTTCTCCTTTCGCCTTCTACCTTCACCCTTCTCTCTTCTTTTCTTTCCTTTTCCTCTTTTTCTTTTGGCCTTCGCTCTCTTGCTCTCATTTTCGAATTTAAATACTAGAACGGTACCTAGCAGCAACGGCGGACCCTGTGACTCTGACACTGTCTTTGCGAGAAATTAATGAAGCGACGTACCTAGCAACCTACTACTATTCTAAGAACGAGATGGCAAGAGAAGCCCTCCTTTTTCCTTCGCGATTCTTGAATCTTGATATTTCTTTCTCTTTTTAATTCCCGTTACCAACTCGCTTCTTCAGTCAGCAAAAGTGAAAATAAAGTGATCAAGAGAAGTACTCAAGGCAACCTCAGAGAAGGCTTATTACGAGTGGTAATAAGCATGGTAAATAGAGGAGAAAGAACTTAATTGAATATAAAAACAACCTGGGGAAGAAATAATTAACCGATCTTTCTTCAATCTGTGTGTTTAACACACAAATAATTTGATAATACTTTGAGGGGACCAGCAAGTGAAATTGCAACTCTATGAAACAACCGTATGAGGGTAATTGTCAAATTGAAGGCAAACTTGAAGTCCTAGTAGTATAATATACAATTAAAAACTCTCACTGATTTTAGTTTTTATTTAATAAATACTTATCATCCTCTACAAAATGGTCATGTTCATTTTCACATTTTTGTTCCTATTTACTTTAATTTAGTATAAGAACAACACCAACGTCATTAGCGCACGTACGGAGAAGAATGGGTAAACTAACTATACTTGATGTTTAACTATAGCCCTCTAGATTGTGAACTTACTATCCGCGGAATGTCAAAAATGGGTGTTCAGCTTGACCATCCTAGAGTGTTAGCTTCACGATCCTGGATTGTAAAACTGACGATTCTGGAGTGTAAAGCAGAGTACCCAGGAGTGTTAGCTTGATTATCTCGGATGGTTAACTTAATCGTACTAGACCGTAAACTTTATAGTATCTGTTGTCCTTTTCCTACCTACATATATATTCGCGAGAGTAAGAGAGACGAGAGTCTGAAATTTAAATAATTGAATAAAACCTGCAAAATCTGAAAACTGGTATAACATCCATCAAATCTTAAAGCATTTTTGATTATTTTTGAAGTGTTAAGTGCATGAGACATGATTGCATATGCACAAACACTTTGACAACATTTATCTTTGAGCACGAGAGGCTAAGGAAGCGACGTCACTGCACTGAATTGAAACACTTCGAACACTGGAAAATTGAGATATCGATATAAATGTGTATCACAAATCTCGTAAGTTTTGTTTCTGTATCAACAAATGACGAAATTTTGAGCACGTTTCCGGTTGAGAATGTTGAGAATGCGCACTGATAGCTGAGTATCGCCTTTGTCCTTAGTCCCTCAGCATCGAATTTGATGTTGAAAAAACAAAAAAAAAACACTTAATCCACTCTTCACTCATGTTTAAAATATCAAGTAGTGGTTTAAACTGATTAAAAATGTGTGTAACACGGGAAACATGACGTTGAACGTCACACGCTCCGAAAATGCGTTTCGGGTGTGTTCGTTCGGCGTTCGGTAGAAGTCGTGACGCTGCCACTTCTAATTGGTTTGCAAGTCCCTACACTCCGCGGATTGTCAAAAATTTATAATCCTAGAGTGCGAATTTGATCATCCTGATAGTGAGTCTGATCACCTGCGGGTATTCAAACAGACTATAAAATTATGGTCAGCCTGGCTGTAAAGAAAAAATCATGGATAGTGCTTCGTACTATCTAGAAGATCAATTTGACCTTCTAAATTTCAACACTCCAAGTTTGACTATCAATTTTCTCCGTGCGGCGTCCCAACCTCAATTTGTGCAAGGATATACTGATTTTCTCCTTTGTCTTTGACAGTAACATAAAAAATGCTTAACGTATCAAATTCGTAAGTCTTAGAGGAACAAAAGTTTAATTCATACACATTTTTCAAGCCAAATAAATAATATTGTAAAAACCTTGATGTCTGCTCCTCGATTTTTGTCATTTTAGTTTTCCTTATCGTCCGTCTTTTTTTCTAATAAAATATTGTAGATACAGTTGACTGATAAAGACAGAAATATTAAGCATATAGTTTAATACAAGATTTTATCGAATTAGGCTTAAAATATTGAACTTCTTTTTGAGTGAATTCGATATTAAAACTGAAAAGTGCATTTTGACAACAAAAATGTCATTATGGTACGTACGTATGTTGAATACGAGTTTCGGAGTGGAAAAAAAATTTAAAAACAATTCCGTTACCTGTTCAACGGCGTTCCCTTTCATGAGTAGGCGACTATTTATAATTAGAATGTGTTATTTTAATTTTTACGATGCTTTTTATACATAAATACACTGGAGCCCCCATTTAGCAACGGTCTCGGGTATGGCCACCGATGACCGTGACTCCGTTCCAAGTATTGTTGATGTAAACAGTCAGGGGGAACTGCTGACCTCCGCTGAGCTCATGCGCCTCTCTCTCTCTCGGCCCCTTGGACCCCCTCATCATCAAAGGCGAGCCGCCGGAAATTCTAGGAACACAGTATATGGGGACCGGTTGAATGGGGGTTTCAGTGTAAATATATATGAAAGGTATTTCTATTGAGAGATTACTTTTTTGATACTTTATGACTTAATGTGCCACGAATACGCAGCAATTCTTAAACAATTATTTTTTATATTTGTATAATTAAGTGATATATAAATTTATTCGTAAATAACAAATAAATTGATGATAGAATGAACTTTATTTTAGATAACTTCATATTTTCTTTCATAAATGTTTTTACGAATGAAGGCACACGTCTTATGAAAAAAATAACTTATGAAAACATAAGAGGAAAAGCATAAAGTAAAGAATACTCTCTTTTTTGCTTGAATGAAGTAGACATTTGTAAAACGTTGAAAAATCAATATAATCAAATATTTCGTTTCTCCTAATTGCATGCGTTAAAGTATTCGCTTTTGAAATTTTTAGAAGCTTGCGCTCTTTTTTTATTAAGCTCCTAAGTTCAAATCCACTAACAATATTTCATGCACGAATTCCATCTTTATATTCAGAAATGCCCCCTCTGGATTTTTCTAGATGTAATACGATGAATTCCTATTATAGAATATCAAATTCCTAATAAAAATTTGATTGCTACTGCAGGTGCTAAAGTTTGCCTGCAATTTGACAACTACACATAAGAGGAAATTCTTGTACCGGAAATCACGTGCTCAAGTCAAACCAAATTTTTTCAAAATTTTTCCTATATTTAATATTTCGAATTTTCGAAAAACCTAATATTGAATGTTCAAAATTCATTGTCCAAGATTGTGGGAGGCTATTCATCTTGGATCGAGTATTTTGCCTTCCGGCAAAGTATGCAGGATTTTAAATTTCCCTTCCAGCATATTGCGTCTGGTTTTAGTTTTCTCTTCCGGCACACAGTTGGCTCAGAAAATCCTGTTCGCCAAAATGAAAGAAGTAGAATAAAGGAAAATTTGTTGTTTTGACGCAAGGTGGACAATTTTTTGGATTTTAACAATTTTGTATTAACGAAAATATAATTAAGAATTTCCTGCATGCAATTTCTTTTTGACAGATGCGCTCAAAAAAGAAGGAAACATTTGTGAGAAAACCCTTGTGAAAGGAACAGTGCGTCCAAAAAAACGCCGAATTTGACTCAGAGAGAGTTACATAACTTTTTTATTTCCTTATTTAAATGAAAAATTAAGAAATAACTTTTGAGCTATTAGTTAGCTCTATTGAATTGCAAAAGGAGCGCATTCCAAAAACTAAAATATTAAGACACAAAGAATTGCATATCTTTTTTATGCCTAATTTAAAAAAAAAACAACAAAGTACTTTCAAACTCTTGCTTAGCTCTATTGAATCGTGAAAAGAACAGGCGGAAAGAAGTAATCACTTTAAAAATGATTATTAATCATGGATTTTGGCCCACTTCTAAATTGAACTGGACCATAATCTTCTAAGAGTCTTGAGTTAGGTCAAAACCATTAGTTTAAGTCAATAAAACGCATTTCCGAAGTTTGGCACTTACGCCCTTATGTGCCAAGACTTCTTAAATATTGTAATTTAGGTAAAAATATAAAGGTTAAAAAACGGCGAATATAAAAATATATTAAGTAAATAAATTAGTGATGTGCAAAATCACTTCAGGCCGTGTCGGTTCGAGTTTTCGGGCCAGTTCGGGTTTTCGAGATTTGGATCGGGTCGGGTTATGAACCCGAAAAAAAAATCCCGACCCGACTCGTCGGGTTCGGGTTTTTTAAAAGTTTTTCACACACCTAAAGTGAATAAGGAAACTTTTTTTCAAGGGAAAATTCTCAAGCTTTGAAAAAAAAATGTTTTTCTTTTGATCACTGAAGTTAAGCAGCTGGCCATGGCTAAACTAGGATCGGAACTGTCGTACTGGATCCTCCAGTCTGGAACTAATAATTAATCATTATTTTTTGAGAATTTAAAAAAAGGCTGCGTCTAGTCGTTTCAAGAAATTGGCTGAGCTGAAAAAGGGGACTTTCAGGAAAAAGGGGGAAATTTCAGGAGGACTAGCTCACATGAAAAATATTTGACTGCTCATCCCGAATTTCGGGACGACGAGAAACTTTGTTTAAAAAATTGAGATTTTACTGATTTCCTTTCTTTATCATTTGAATCCAATATTTTTTTGCAACACAGAAGATACAATAGACAATGATTCAAATAATTAATATAATTGATATAATTTTGTAATAAGGTTCATATTTGTGAACAACTGGACATCAAAAAATTTAAACAGGGATGAAAAGTATATTTCTTTTCGGTAATTTTTAAATAAATAAATTCTAAACAAAATTAAATTCGTGGATTAAAATGTTTCTAACCACATCCAAGCACTCTTCCTTTCTTTTTAATTAAAGTATTTTTTCTCAGAGAAACTATCAAATGAAAAGTACCAATGAGGTGAAAGTGAGGCAAACAGATTGGTTTGAAGAAATCACGTGAATTGGGAGATAAATTAAAATCGTCCATGAATTCGTGTGTAATGACCATCAATGCCAGACTTTGGACCATATGTCGAGTGACCCCTTTACTTGTGCTGACCCTTCCCCGGAAAGAATTGGACTCGCATGCTATTTACTATCCGGTGCTACAAAAAAGTCCCTGCCCCTTTTCAGTTGGCAGATTAAATAGTCCTCCAATTTTTTTTAAATGTACACCAAAATTCGTTGAGCGTAGCACAAATATTTTCAGTGGGTGACACTTTGATTTTAAAAGGTTCACAAAAGCAACAGCCAAATTAAATTTTTCTCTAAATCTTTGCTCTCTTGACTTATCATTATTACTAAGTTGTGTACTAAAGTTTTTTTTTCCGACAACAGGTAAAATGATTTATTTCATTGAATAATGACGTATTTGTATAAATAGATGATTAACAATAATATATTATATACACCAAATAAAGAGAAGCTACACCTAATAAAGTTTCAAAGTAAATGTAATTAATAAGAAAAATCATAAAACTCCGCATCATTTTGAGAATACAAACTAAGTTTCCGAAATTGTGGAAGCAAGACTTAAGAAGTTTCGGAGGAAAACTCGATCGAAGGGAAAGTCGATTTGGATTACCATAGCCCTTCTCTAAAAATTCACCTCCACCTTTATTCAAAGTTGTTTCGTCGGACGAGCGAAAAAGAGGAAGATCTCTTCGACGACCTTCTTGCCCCTCGGCCTTCAACCCCCTCTCCCTTGTCGCTCACCATTTCCCCTAGGTGGAAAACTTTCTAATCGAGAATTATGAAAGTTATTTGCTATGCCAGGGATTCGAGGGATAAGAGAGAAAGAGAGTAAGAAAGGGGGTGACGAAGACAGGGGCTTAAAACGGGGGTTGGGGTGGTCCGGGGGTGGAACAGAGAGAAGAGTTCGGAATCAGAAAAAAGGAAGCGGAGTGCGCCCAGGGCAAATCGGTAATTTCGTTCTGCGCGTGCGGCTATGATATTTCCAACCGCTACCGCCTTATTCCTTTACCCCGTCCTTCTTACTTACCCTCATCCCTCGCGTTCGAGAAGGTAGCTGAGACTCCGGGTACTGCAAAAGACAAGAGGGGTAGGAAAAGGGGGCTCGGGGGTGAACGGCAGAACGGGGGATGCAAATTAAAATCCTCGCCATTTCACGTTTCTTATTTTACATGGTGGTTCTCATCCAATCTTGCTCAGAAGGTTTTATGACATTCGCCAACCCCGTTGGAGAAAAATAATATATTTTAAAGCAAATCTATGTGTATGTTATATGCTCCTATGGAGAATAGAGAGGGGGGGAGGCTTTTGATGGCGATTAGTTGAGAGAGTGGGTTTCTTTTGGAAATCCAAATAAAACTTTAATTGAAACTCACCTCCAAATGGGGTAATAATGGAAAAAACTAATTCTGATAATATTATTGCAGGTAAGGGATGAAACAAGGTAGCAGCGAGGTGGGTAACTGTGGCTGGGGTAAACTCACCGTGGGACTCGAAGGTTTCTCCGATGGACTCCGCTAGATGCAGCACGTTCACCACGGTGAGTTTTCCCCAGCCACAGTTATCCAGCTTGCTGTTACACGGTTTCGCTGATTACCTGCAACGTTTTTTACCCCCAGTTTTTTCTGTGTAGGAATAGCACCAACAAATTATGTATAATTAATTACACGTGAATTTCATCTCTCGTCCGTTTTATAAATTACCCCTACTATTTTTAATTCTGAAACAAGTCAAGATTTTCGAAATTACCCTCGATGTTTCGGAGGAAGTCGCCAGGACAACAGTTGCATTTGACAACCCCTCCAGAGCTCGGGACTAAGACAGATTAAGTATTTTAAATTGAACAGAGGGAGTTGGGGTCGAGTAGCTGGTTGGTGCAGTGAGGAGGAAACGAAGGATCTTTTTCCCTCCTTATCTTCCTTTCTCTCTCTTTCTTCTCTAGCCGGAGGGAGTTCAGTTTTTATAATAAAAGACCGTAATTAATGCCGTCCTACGCTGGTAAATCCCTTCTACTTTTACCCCTCCCCCTCCTAGGAGAACATTTCCTTCCTGTTCCTCGAGGGAGGTATTCGAGGACCACCCTAGGTTTAACTTTTTTTCACCCACTACAAAGTGCACCAGTTGACCAAAAAGTTACGACTTTCTTCTATTATTTCACCTAACTGGAAGGGGGGAGATTATTCCCTTTTGAGGGGTTGTTTTTATCTATCGGTTCATTTTGGTTAAGTTTAATTGTTCAAAGTAGATAAATATTAAAAAGTAATTTTAAGGGATGTTTGTCTTTATTGAAGTATATTTCCTTTTAGTCAGATTTCATTTAGATAGCTTCAAACTATTAGGAAGTTCATAAATTGAAAAATTGATTACTTCTACTATTATTATTTCTAATATTAAGTAGTGGATGCGTATATTTTCAGAAGTTGATTTCATAAATTAAACTCAACTCTCCATTTCACTCGCTTCGGTATACCACCTACCAAGAATTGCTGCCTGTTCGCACTAGTGGATGCGGGGGTCCAAGACGCCGAGAAGTGGAGAGAGAAGCGCGTGAGCTCAGTGGAGCTCACCAGCTGCTTACATCGTAAACATTTTGGAAACAGCCTTTCGGTCAAAGTAGGCCATACCCGAAAATAGAGTTGCATGGAGATTCCAGTGTATATTGTTTTCTTTTAGGTCAATACATCAGAGTTCGATGGCAAATGATAAACTGCACACTGTGTCGTACACAGGCACACAAAAACTGAAAAGTAGCATGTCCGCTGAACCAGACCACCACACCCATATATTTTTGGGGTCGCTGAATACGAATCTGATGCCAAACTGACTCCATCACATCAGGTTTTTGAGAAAATCAGCCTTTTTGGCCATTTCTTAAAATCTACATGGAGTGCGAATCTGACGTTCTGGGAAAAACAAGCAGGGCTCAAATTGAAGGTTGAAGCTTGTATTTTAATATGACTTTATTACCAAAATATTTTAGTCGTCTATGTTAAACGGTAACAGATTTTGGCTGCCAACGCTCGCTCACCACGCCGCCTGGATGGTAAAAAGTGGTGAGCTCGAGCGCGCAACTAGCAAAAACCTGTCACCGCTCAATATAGGCGACGAAAATAATTTTTTCAATATGATCACCCTAAAGTACAAGATTTAACATTTAGTTTGAGCCTTGCTGGAAATTTCTGGAACGTCAGTTTCGCACCCTATGTTGTTTTTAAGAAATAGCCAAAAAGGTTAATTTTCTGAAAAACTTGACGTGATGGAGCATTTGTTTAGTTTTTGGATTCTTATATTTAATTTTGGATCATTTTATCAAAATTTCATGGCATTTACCGGGCTATCCACAAAGTACGCAATACATTTTTTGGGAGGGAGAGGGTCAAGACTAGTGTCACACAATGGCGAAAAACTACAGAAAAAGTAGGAAAACGCGTTAAATATAGGAGGGGTGGGGGCTGAAAATTTTACAGGGAATTGCGTTAAGTAATTTATGGATGGCCCCAAATTCATTTGAGAATTGTAAAAATGTCAATTATTGTTCTGTAGTCTTAAGTTGTAGGGTTGTAGAGATTTAGTGGATTATTAGTTATAGTTAATAGTAGAATAGTAACAAATAAATAAATCAGGTTTTGAAACCTGTTCTAATTATCGCTTGTGGCGTGGGTGTTAGTGAACTTAATAATATTGCTATCACATAAGAGTTCAATTCCAAAAGATAAACTGGAGTACAGTAGAATTTATTCGGAATACCATTTTTTTATTTCTGGTTTCAAGTAGGGGTCATTATTATATTTAGGTGTTATCCTACAAAATCGTTTCTATTCATTTCATTTTAAATAATATAAAAGTTGAATGGCAAGTGATTAATTTAGGAATTCAAGAATAATAAAAGTGGGAGTCATAGAATTAGTAGGGGTCTTCGCGATAGTGCGGTTAAAAGGGTATTTTTGAACATTTTGTTACTATT
Organism: Melikaiella ostensackeni; assembly: GCA_032362435.1. Taxonomy (NCBI): domain Eukaryota; kingdom Metazoa; phylum Arthropoda; class Insecta; order Hymenoptera; family Cynipidae; genus Melikaiella; species Melikaiella ostensackeni. The sequence continues at coordinate 42,118,981 of JAUMHM010000005.1, forward strand.
TAATTATAAATATGCTTTAATTTTACATTAAATAAACTAAAATAAACATACCTGTAGTTAATTAATACGGTAAATGTCCCAATTACTGCGGTATCAAGCGTTATTCTCACTTTGTTTGACTATTATTTTTAATATACAATGAAATAACAATATATTTTCGTTTCACTCTTAAATAGGACGTATTTTGTACATAAAAACATTAACAAATATCAAAACATAAAGCACTTCACTAAAATATTTAAGATTTATATAAAAGATATGTTTGTAGGTATTACTGCGATTGAACAAAAACTGCGTCCCTATTACCGCGGATTTTAGTTTTATGCATGCAAACGTATTGAAAGGAAAAAGATGATTCAAATAGAGTTTTCTTCTTAACTATAATCTTATTCCTCAAGAAAAATGATGACGTAATGGAAAATTTACTATATTTTTTATCTATGTCTTAAAATAAAATAACAGAAACGTGTATACCTATTGCTGCGTCCCTATTAGTGCGGATTTATAGGTTATATTTTGAAAACTGAAGTTATTTTGAATACAATATTATTAACAACGATTAAAAAACGTAACAATTTACTTGAATTGATCAATTATTCAAAGTTTTTGATCTTCTGACTATTTTACTCCAAGTATAAAGCCTGTATATGAGTGTCGCAGTAATTGGGACGCCCGCAGTAATTAGGACATTTACCCTATGCTTACAAAAAATTCTTCAATTGCACAGGATTATTGCATTATAATGTGGTTGATGAGGGTTATTATGATACAATAAGCAGAAACTATCTAATTTTAGCAAATTATTTGTAATTGAAAACACTGAAGAGGTCTATTCAGGGGAAGGGTGCCTAAGAAGAGCCTTTTCATATTTTTCAAAAAATTTCGATCTTAAGTAATTTCAGAAGTAGAAACGATGGCTAACGTCATAGTTTGTTATTTGTTTTGTAAAGTTCATATACATACAAGTTGAAAAAATGTTCAAAAGGCAGTAAATTTTGATGTGAAAAAAGTGATGTCATATTGCTTAAAAATTATTGTACCTTAATGACGCATTATGTGTTCATGCAAAATATATAATAAAATGTAAAATAAGCGTTAAATAAATATGATTGTGCACAGTAAAAAAAAGGTTCATTTTTGTTGCAGAGAATTTTGCTCCAGCGATCATTTGACTCTCGAGATCATAATGATGTGTTCAATCAGATCATTTTGATCTGCTTTCAGGGTCATCTGTCAGTATAAGCAAAATGTCAGCCAGTTTTTGGTGCGGATGTAATAACCTAAATATTTTGTCTAAGCGCGTGCAAGTGACAACTAAACTTAACAGAAGATATATTCTGTTATCAAATTTCGTTATTCTTTAACTTTTCAAGTACAGTGCACGATCAGAAAACATAAAAAGCTCGCATATGAGCTAAAGTACTCCAAGAACGTCGGCCATCTTTGATTGACTTGATTATACATGAACCTGAATCATATCATTATGACCTCAAAAATCAATCAATAATTCCGGCTGATCAAAATGTTCTTGATTTCGGAATCATTTTTGTTGCATATCAAAATGATATTGATTTCCGTAGCATTTTGAACATTGATGTTTACTGTGTGGAATGAGTATTGTAAAAAGTAATAAAAAGTAGAAATTTATAAAAAGTTGTAAAATCACAAATATTATTTACCTTAGAACAAGAATTAACGGAGAAGTAACATATTTTCAAGAATTTCGTGTTGGTGATCTAAAATTGGTGGAAAATTTGGTCTACTTTTTTCGGCTGTATCACCTGTTACTCCAAAAGTAAAACAAGTTACGCTTTTACCTACAGTTTCTAACCAAAACGGAACCCGTCTTAGAAATCACGCATCTTCTATGCTTCTTACACTATTTTTTTAAACATTATAATAATTATTTAAAAGCACATAACAGTTTCAAAGCTTACAAAATTATCTATACGAAAGAACAATTACTGACAGTCTTAAATCTCCACAAACTATTACATGAGGACTTCTAAAATAGGTCAGAATTCGTAATCTAAAGTGCTAAAATGATTTTCACTTTCTGCTCTTGTTAGTTTACTTGCGTCATTGAAGAAAAAATATTTTGTAACTAATTAGAAGATTACTGAGCACGTTTACACGTACGTATTTGATGAATATTATTCGATCATGCGAAAATATGCAGGAGGATCCTTCTTAGGCACCTTTCCCCTAGTAGGGGTGAAAAATAAATTCGATGCCTAGGTTTGAGTTTGAGGCTTGTCAGGGTGTAGGAATGAATATTATGTTTACATTTCGAGAACAACAATCTCTAACTGGTTTCCTTGTTACGGGATTAATTTTTTTGGGATGTTTATTAACATATTTAATAGGACCTTAAGCAATTGATTTTGATGGGGTTGAGGTGTTAGATGAGGTGCCAGAATATGTGAGGTTATCACTTTCTCGCTTCTGGCATATGTATGTGTGTGTGTATAAGCTGCCATTGAGAATCTACCGTGTAGTCATTAACCGAATTGCCTGATGGGGATGGTCTCGGGTTAAGGGGGTGGATGAAGAGGGCGTACCTCGATGGCGGGACACTCGTTCGATTCAATCGATTTCGTTTCACCGGTTTCACATGACGATAACACTGATGTTACCACCGTGGCCGTTGTCAGCCATTAACTTCAACCAGAGCTTCTCACGATCTTCTCTGTTTCATCGCGATTCCCAAGTTCTTGGATAATGAAATCTCTCGGAGAAATGACAATAAAGTTAGAATTGTATTATCTTATCTAAAAAAAAATTTAGTGTCTTGATTATTTTTTTACAACGTTATGTCCCATTCTATATCACTCGAGACTCTAGTTACATGTTAATAATTATTAATTTTTAAAAATAAATGGACAAATCGAAATTAAAGTGTTAACGAATCTAGAAGACATCAGAATTATATAGAAAATACTACAACCTTCCAAAGTAGACTGGCCTTTCATATTTCAATTCTTTGTGAAATATTATCCATTTTTTAAAAGAAAATTCTGGGTAGGGTAACCATCCGCCCGGATTTTTCCGGGCATGTCCTCTTTTTGAAGTACGCGACTTTTGTTCTACAGGAGGTTTCACCTTGTCCGGGTTTTTGTCCTGGTTTTTGGAAGTATAAGATTTTTAAGTTTTTAAACAGAAAAAAATGTTGCCTGAGTAAAGTCTACTGGATATCTTCAAATTTGTTGCCAAATGAAAAATATTTTTATAATTTCATGTTTTAATGATTTATTTTTATTTCTCTAAGTGATAAGCCGTAATTTATATTATAAAGAGATGAATGAATTTTACTTCCTGAAAATTATAGTTTCAAAATTCAAAGTGACAAAATAGTATATGATGGAACATGTGCGTAAAATACGGTTTTACACGCGCTATCACCACAAGTGGGTAAAGCGTACGCACATGTTGCATACGATATTTTTTGACAGAGTGTGCGTGAAAATGCGTTTTTACATACCCATATAAGTGCGTAGAACTACTTTTATTTACTTTTGTTTTCGCACTAATATGGGTGTCTAAACACGCATTTTACGCACACTGTCTCAAAAAATAATAAAATGTCCGGACCTAAAATGTTGCGTAGTCCGATACACTTTGTGTAGTCCGAAATGAAAAAGTGCGCAGTGGAAAATTAACTTTATTTTCTAAACAAAATTTCCGCAGTTTCATAAGCTAATATTTTAAAAGTATTGTAAATAAACTTTAATTTTTATACAAACTATTATTCTTCAATCTATAAATTATCAAAATTTCTATTTATTTATCGCAAGCTTCAGAGTCTTTCCTCTATTCCCATCTTGTCCTCTTTTTCTCGATTTTCCATTTAAATGCGAACTGGATTAATAGAGCTTAATAAGAAAATATAACTATTTTTGGTTGAAGGTTCATTATTTTTTGTTTGAAAGTCTATTCTTATATTTTTGATCGAAAATTTGTCTTTTTTGGTTAAAAACTGTATTATTCGTCTGAAAATTTTATTATTTCATTGAAAAATTCAACGATTTTGTTAAAAAGTCATCCTTTTTGAGTAAAAATTGAATTGCTTCGTTGAAAATTCGGTTGACACTTCTTTTTTTATTGAAAATTTTTTTTTACTAAAAATTTAATTATTTCATTTCTGGTAGAAATTGATCTCTTATAGCTGAAAACTCAACAATTTTGTTCAAAATTTATCCTTTTTGATTGAAAATTTGTATTTTTGCGTTGAAAATTCAACTTTGTTGTAGGAAATTTGTCTTTTTGGCTTTAAATTTCAACAATTTGGTTGAATTTCTTTTTCGTTAATTATCTGCATTATCTTTTTTGTTGAAAATTAGAATGTTTTGTAGAGAATTCGTCTTTCTGTGTTGAAAATTCCTCTCTTTGGTCAAAAATCGAATATTTTGCTGATACTTCGTTTTTTTTGAGTTGAAAAAAAATTTTAATTGAAAATTTAATTATTCCATTTTCGGTTGATTCAAAATTATCTCTTCTGTTGTGAATTCATATTTTCGGGTTCAAAATTCGATTATTTTATTGAAAATTCGTCCTTTTTGTTCGAAATATCGACTATTATATTTTCTGTTAAAAATTGTCTTTCTTGATAGAAAATTCAACTTCTTGGTTGAAAGTTGAACTATTACGTCGAAAATTCGTTTCGTTTTTTAATTTCTTTTTAATAAAATTTTAATTACTCTATTTTTGGTTGAATTTTATCTTTTTTAGTTGAAAATTGAACTGTTTGGTTGGAAATTGACGTATTTTCTTACAAATTCAATATTTTTTTGTTAAAGATTCATCTCTTCGGTTAAAAATTTGAATATTTTGTATCAAAATTCTTTTTTTTTTGTTGAAAAGTACATTTTTTTGAAAATTTGCCTTTTGCGGTTGAATTCAACAGTGTTTGATTAAAAATTAAACACTTTTTTCGTTGAAATATCACCTATTAGATTTTTCGTTAAGAATTCCTTTCTTTGGTGAAAATGTAACTATTCGGTCAAAAATTTGTCTTTTATGGGAGAAGCTTAATTCTTTCAGTTAAAAATTTACTTTTTCAGTTCAAAATGCAAATATTTGTCCAAAAGTTCATCTATTTTGTTGAAGATGCAATTTTTTGCATGAGATTTTTGGATTCTTGTTTTTATGTTTTTAAGAAAAATATGATTAAAATTTTAGTCGTTCTTATTTCCGCTTTTTTCAAGCCCTATATCTTACTCTGTCTTCTTTTTTTAATGTCCGGTTGTCCCACATTTCGAAACTCAGCTCTGGTCACTCTAATTCTAGGTACCTATTTGAAAAACAATTTGTCTGAAAAGGATTTAAGAACTAGGGCTATTTCATGATCAACTACTAATTATTTTTTAATAAATAGATAAAATGATAAATAAATAAAAATTTATTAATAAAAATTAATAAATTTTAATAAATATTTTTTAATAAATAAACTCCAGATCCTACGAAATCCATTTAAAATTCTTAATGAACAATATTTCTAACATTTTAAAAGAAATCTTATATTGAATAATAATTTGAGAACCTTGAACAGCCTGTATACCTCTTCTTGGTTACTGGCACGACTGCCCCACATATTTACCTGGTGCACATGGCGATTGCATGACCCTTAACGTAACGTCCGAAAATCCGAGGGACGGAACCGGTTCCGCGATTTTTATGGGGTCATCTGGTAAGGGGGGGTCATCCCATTGAGGTCAGGTTTACAAAGAGAGAAGGAGAGAGAAAGAGGAAAAGAGAGACATCTTCTTTGGTAGTTATGCGGACCCTTTCACCTCCCTGTTTCGTCATCCGGGCATCTGGTCATCGGAAATTAAAAAGTGCGAAAAAACTTACCTGACCAGTTCGCTCCCAGGCATTCTAAGGGACTTGGAAGGGATATGCTAATATGATCGACCCTTGCGCGCCTCACGTAACCCTTATGATAAAAGTAGGGTCACTTTTGAGAAACGGGTTTCTGAATTTTTTCCTTTGGAATGAAAGGGTTAACTGCCCTCTGGCAAAATGGTGGGGATTTCATGACCAGAAGATTCGATTCCCTTGGACACGTGCGCTCTGCCAAAATCGCACTAGTTTCGCCTCTGGATACGAAGTCGAAGCATTTTTCGCTTCAGTCGCTTCATTTCAGTTTTTATTTCATAACAATCTATTAATTGTATCGTTTTTTATTCCTGGAGTGATGCTCAGTGATTTGAAAAGTGACTTTCTGCTCGAAAGGAATCGTTTCTTTGGGGAAGTTGGTGTACAAAGTGAAACTTTCTTACCAAAAACCTTTGTTAAGGAACATATTTTCGTAGTTTGAACTATACAAACTGACATTTCTTCAGATTTGAAGCGCGCAGAAAAGAATTTCTTAGTTCAAAATGATCTATTAGAGTACTAAATTATGAAATGAAAAAAAAACATACATACTATTTCGCTGTTATAAAGAAAATTATATTCGATTTAAATTTGTTTCTAATGAAAATTCCAAAAGAAAAATGCATGACTTTCTTATCGTCGTGATGTCACAAATCACAATTAAATAAAAAGAGCTTTTCTATGAAATGATTTTTGGAACGAATCAGCTATAGTAGATTTTTCTAGAAACTTTAAATTTCTACTTAATACGTATTTTCTTTCAATTTGTCTAAGAAGTTTTTCAGAAATTCTCTTTATATTAATTACTGTAAACTTCGTTTTTCAATTTAGAAAAAATCTATTTACAGATATTGAAAAAGAAACTAAATCTTAAAATATTTTAGTAATTTATTTTCCTTTTCAAAAATGTTAACCAAAAATTCGGCTTTTTGTCTAGCGAAGATAAATTTCTGTCGAATTTTGTATTTTTGTATAATTTTTTATGTAGAAATAAGTTTTCCTTCTCAATCATAAAAATTAAGTGAACATGCGAAGATAGTCAAAATAGAAAGAAATTTATTTCTGACTTGGGACACTAGGGGCAATCGCCCCCCCCCCCCCCCGGTAATTGGTCCTTTTAACCTGAATAAAACATTATGAAATTGAAAGGTTTGCGTTCTCAATTTTTTTTTTCAGTGTGAAAATATATTTTAGTAAGAATGTCGTGACGATTTTTTGTATGTTTGAATCTTTTAAGAAATAAAAACTTTTCTAAAGTAGAGTGAGCATTAAAAATTGCCTAAAAACATTAAAAGTCAATCTCATGGAAGGAGATGAATAATCATAATTATAAATTTTTAGATAATATTTTACACATCAACATATTGTATATTTTTTATTTCTTTGATCAATTTCTGATTTTATATAGAACGATCTTTCCATTTTTAGGAAAATCATAATTTTTTTAAAATTATGTTTTAATCCTGGATCCTTATTGGCTTCTCAGAGAGTTTTTTTAACTAAAAACAGGTTTCTTAAGTGGCGTTTAAAATTTCGACATTTTATAGAATATTGAGTATTCTATAATTACCTCAAATTCAGTCGGTGTCAGAAGATAAGTACAATAAATATAGTAGGATGATGTCATGTGGAGGAATCTAAAGCACTATTTGTATAGAGTTTCGGTGAAATATTGCTTTTAGTGTATAAGTGGTAAGAAAATTGTGCCATTTATTTGCTTTACAATTACACATGGCATTTTTTTCTAATATTGATTAGAGGGGTCAATACGGATATAAGTGTGATAACGGGTTTATTGTGATAAAGAGAAACTTTGGAATGGAAAACAAATTAGCTAATAACTTTTTTTGTCGAAACATTAAGATTATATCTCTAATTATTTGTAGAAAAAGGCAGCTCTGATCATTTATTACTTTAATTATTTAAATTGAATGAAGCTAAGGTGATTTTTAAAAAAACTCAAATTCGTAATTGTGTGATCTGCAACGTGAATTTTTGTTGCTAATTTTTCCCAAAATCATGGTAACGCAAATTATATAAAATTTGGGAATTTTCGCCAAAAAATTTTATGCAATATTTCACCAAAATATTTTTCAAAATTAAGGGAACGTTCCTCAAATATCGTAGGGAAAATTCGCAAATAATGATGTGGAGGTTAGTTGGAGAGATTAACGAAAGAAATAATGTCCAAAATTTGATGTTGGGGTGTCATTAGAAGTATTTGGACTAGAATTTCCGACAAAACATCTCAAAAATCATATTTTAAAAATTTTGATTGACAGTATGAAAGCGATATATTAAATTTTTTATAAAATTAAGATTTTTACTATAGTTATAGTATTTATAGTCAAATCCAAATATCTTCAAACCATTAAATTCTATTTTTTTAAATATTATTTGATTTGCATTTAGTAATCGCATCTCAATATGACGCATTTGTAGTTCGTAGATAAGAAATTATCATATCTAAAAGACCAAAATTAGAATCCATTTGCGTTTTAAATAATTCCAATTAAAATTCAAATAATGGAAGCTTAAAATAAATCCCTTTTCGAAAACTTAATTAATTTAAGTAAATTTATAACATTCAAATGTTTTTAACCAATATGAATGTTCAAGCTTCGTCCGCGGGAACAGCTAGCCGCGGCGCGGCGGCTTGTCGTGGCGACAACTGTCACAATTTATTACAATCTTAAACCACTGTATGAACATGTCAGAGTTTCTCAGCAGTGTACATGCGAAGTTTGGTGATGATTCTAAAAAGAAGAGTTTTATTTTTCGCTTCCATTCCATTCCAACAGCTTAGGTTGATTCAATTTGTGAAAGGTCTGTAGAAGAAGGTGTCATTCATTCTGAAAAAAATGTTCTTTTCCAATCCTGAACAATGGTACAAATAAAAGCATACAGTTTCAATATTGATTTTCAAATATTTTTGATAGAAAAATGAAATTATTCGTCCCTAGCTTACAAATATATATATATATAATTTTCTCAACTGTATATTTAAGTTCTATTCGATGTTTAAGAAAGTTGCTGCATGTTTCTTATTAATCGTATCAATGAAACTTGTTGAACATGTATCAAAACATAAATATATAGTGAAGAAAATTTAAAAAATTGTTTGCGTCGTGTAAGGGGCGAAAAAATGCAATCTTTAGAGTTTCGTAGGCTACGCCGGAAACCTTCATAACGTCGGTCTGATGTCCATCCGTTCGTCCGTCCATCGTTTATTACTCATCTCTCCAAATGGAAATTACTGAAATTTCGGTAATCAATTGGATGTTCTAATGCCATATTTAACTTCAAGATTGCAAAAATAAAAATGGTGAACATTGTTATTTCATTTACTTGATTTTGTTTACTTTCTTTTAATTATTCGAGTTATTTATTTAACACAAATACGTATCTCTAAGCTATAGGAAAAATCTGTTTTCTATTATGTTGCTCTCTAGAAAACGAGGCTTCGGAGATGAAACGGAATTTTTACTCGCGACAAAATAATGATTTCAATTATGCATTATTGAAAAACATATTTACATATATAAACTAATATAATAGAAAAATAAATATAGATGTCTAAAATATGATTTCATGTATACTGAAGCTTTATTCACACTCTTTCAAACAAGCTAAAATAATATACTGCAATGTTATTATATTTTGTGGAAAACTTGAAGACAAAGTTCTAACGCTCTTATCATTAAAAAGGTTTATGCTGGAAACTAATTAAGTACCTAGAATTTTAGCTAAATTATTGTAGTTTCGGAGTGTACAGCTTAGATATTTAAAAGGCAAGGACATTCCAACAAAAAAACGCCGTGAAGGCCAAAAACCATTTTAGAGACATGTCAAAAAGGCTTCGGAGATGATCCATTTGAAGCTACCACATACATTCAACTTGAGGAAACGAGTTACAAGATTTTTTCTGTTATTACTTATGGGCTCAATCACCACTATGCAAATTTTCAACAAATGAAAATAAATAGTGTCGAAAAAAATAACTGGGACGTCGAAAAGGTCCCTGTGAGTAGAATGATAGATTTACAGCTTTCTGATGCAAAGTGAAAGAATGAGAATTATTTACATACTTAACCTACTAACTAACCATTCATTAGTCATTTAAGTAACCATTAGATAGACTGTACAAAAAATTATCGAAAATATGTAGGTCAATAGTTTTTTTTAATCTCTCACGTCATGACAGCATATAAATATGCATTCGAAACAAATCTGTCCGCACAAAAAACAAAAATTTTACCGCCTCCACTTTGTTGAATATTCATTCAAATGGAAACAAATTTCCCCCTAAGCTACTGCAGGGAAATTCTCGAAAATTTCAAACTCATTTTTCTCGGAATTGACTATCTGTAAAGTACGGTTTCAGCAAATTTAAAGTGGGATACTGAACTCTCTTTAAGTGAAGTGGATATAAAAGCAAAACAAAAACTACGCTTGACCCTCTCCTTGTTCAACAGTTTTGAGCGGCACTTAGAACCATCCGCTCGAGTTCTTCTAAGGTTCAAATTTCATT